>JACXGK010000375.1:0-27994 GCA_016801125.1 Novumbra hubbsi
TGTGATGTAAAACAATAATTTTCATTCATGACAAAGATGGAAGAAAGCTTAATCTTAATAAGGTTGCTAGTGTTTGCACTACCATGTTTTACTTTTCTTAGTCTGGAACGAGTAACAGTCACAATAGGCAAAACTAGGCTAACTGCTCTGGCTATGCTATCGACAGACTCCACTATGCTAGCAGGCTGTCTAACAGCCTAAAGCCTGACCTGCACCCTATCTCATGATGAGGCTATAGGAGTGAGACTCCTGTCAATATTCCTGGACAAAAGAAGGGCACCACTCCAGCTAGGATGGAGTCCGTCACTCTTCAGCAGATCAGCCTGACCCTATTTCTGGGAGAGTCCCAAAAAGAGAGCCAGTTATCTACAAACTCTACCTCCTGCGACGGGCAGAACTCCGTTTTCAGCCAGCGATTGAGTTGCGCGAGTCTGCTGTAAAGCTCGTCGCTACCCCTAGCTGGGGTCTTCAAACCCTACAGCCCTCCCTGTCAACAACCCAGATGTTTAATCCAAACAACTCAGTCGGATATAAAAGGATCTCAGATCAAATGTTTTTTCTGCCCGCTGTCTCTCCCCATGCGCCTCAGGGCGCAGCCTCCTGGCGTTAGCCTCTGCCTCTCTGATCGTGCCGAGATGATGGGTTTGTTAATGTTAGTACTTGTAATTTAAGCCTCATGCCTTGTATAGCGTAATCATTCATTTCACAATGTGAAGGGAATCTGTTTTGCCTGTGATACAATTGTCAGACCCCTTCTAACAGTCAACTTGTAGATTTACACTGGCCAGTAAACCACCGAGGTCGCAGAAATGGATGGCTCTCGTAGACAGAGAGAGTGACGCAGCCCACTATTTAAAGCAGGCCTTTTATTATGAGCAAGTTTGATCTGGGATACATTATAGAACCCCAACACAAACAACCATGTCCGTGGCCAGAAAGCACTGCAACTACATTGTCTCTGAACAGTGAGTCAATCTGAAATTACTGGACATGAACTTGGAAAAAGCAAATATGTGTGACAGATTTTCACTTTGGGACTCTGTTCACTGATGACCTGGCATGCTCCAATGGCCTAGGGCACTGGTGTGCCTGCAAAGCAACAGGATGGGTTAGAGATATATGCATATAAGGGATAACTGTGGTCATACAAAGATGGCAAATAAGGCCAAGACTTCAAACTGCGGTAATTGCTTGGTGGCATCTCTTGAAGAGTTGAATTAGATTCATTGGCTTTTGGTGAATGAGCATATTCTCACACTGAAAACAATGAGAAACATCCAACCTTTAATTAAAGGAAATTTCATCGGGGGGAGAAAATCTGTCATAAAGAAATAATTATTTCTAACAGAATTCTTCAGGGCATATCTACCTTTAAATTCCAAGTTAATGCGTGTCATATAAAAAAGAAAATACATACAGTCGTAGATACCTGGGACCAGATCACTGTATGACAAATTGCAAAGGCAGGCTCACTCGTAAAAGCACAAGCCGAGTGACAGATGTGCAGAATTCATGTAATTCAGCGTGAAGCTACCGGCCCACCCAAGGTTAGGTATATATGGCATCCATGGGAAGATGTTCTTACTTTTCCTTAACCAAGCAAAACGATGTGAGTCTTATTCAAAGCCTGTGATTCATTCCGATTTACAGTGGGCCACGTCCAATTTATGACATCATTTGGTTAGGTTTGCTAAGGCTGGTCCACTGGAAGTTAATAAATTCAACAAACTGTTTATTTAATGTTTTCTACCCAGAGATCAGTGCTGATAGGCTTTGGTGCCAGCATGTTATCTCTAAATGTTTTTACTCTTGGATTTGCTATTGTTTTAATACAATGTGGCTTGCAGCCTGACAGGTTTGGCAAGGTCATCATCTCTACAGAGGCCGGTAGTGCAAAGACTGTACGAGGTATTACACCGCACATTGCATTGTTGTTGATCATTTGCATTACGTGGACACTTCGGTTTGGGGGGGGGGGTGCTTACCCAGAGTCAGGAAAACACATCAATACCATTTGACTGTTTTGTGCATGCATGTTCAGGAAAGTTAAAAACTTCCAAATAATAAAATAATAATAATAATTGGCAATTGCTTTTTATCACATAACTGACAACCAGGGGGTGTGAAGAGGCTCACGGTTCGTGGATCTTATATTCATGAGCTCGACTACATTGACAGCTCTTTAAAACACCTTTGTGGTGCACATGTCCTTGATGACCTGACTTCCAAGCCTTTTTTTCCTTGTTTCCTTGTTGCTAAATGAGTGGTTGAGGGACTGCAGCAATAAAAAATGCCTTTAAATTGTTGTGACTAGTCAAAGATTACAGTAAATCATTGTTCACATAAATTTGCATTAATTTAATTTTCCCTAAACATTTGAACTCAAATGCTGCTCAAAAAAATTTAAGGAACACTTAGTCATCACAGTGTAACGCCAACTCAAATGACCTTCAGGGATATCAAACTGTCCAGTTAGGAAGAACAAGCGGTTGTGAATCCCTGTCAGCCGCTTTGATGCAACTTCTAATTGACAACAGGCACACTATTTTGCAACAACAAATCAGGAATGGTTTTACAGACAAATGCTCTCACCTTGTTTGTCCTGACTGATTCTGCTCTAGTTTTACGTTTCACTCTGTGTCCTAGTCATGAGGTGGTGCCTGCAGCCCATCCAGGATGGCACATCCATGCAACATGCTGTCGCAAAAAAAGAAGGTTTGCTGTGCCTCCCAGGAGACTCCCAAGAGCATAGAGGAGATACCAAGAGACGAGTCGTTACACAAGGAGAGCTGGACAGGGCCGTAGAAAGGCATCAACCCAGCAGCAGGACCGATATCTGCTCCTTTGTGCGAGGAGGAACAGGGAGCCCTGCCAGAGATGAATTCCGAAAGGAAATGTGTCACCAAAAAAGATCATATGTTAAAGAACCGATGATAAATCTTTATCTTCAGGCAAGACATTTTCTGAAAAAAAACAGGGGCATTTCTGTACACAATAACATCAGGATATCCAAAGGGTGTCCCTTTGGCTTTTTGTCATTCTTAAGGACATAATCTCATCCAGCTGTGGACCCCCCCCCCACATCTTATCTTTGCCATGGGTGAAGTTTCCACTCACAGGCTTCCCCACGGCCTACCAATCCAACGCACGCTGTCACTACGGGATGCAGGAAGACATTCCTCTTCTAGGATTCAGCCTCTACAAGAGAACCACAACATTAAAGTGTTCTTCATTTCCGTCCCTTTCTTCCAACTTTGAAGAACTGGGGACACTTTCAGAGAGAGGAATTTGATTTAATGATGCTTTGAAGAGTTTGTGCAAAGTGCATCCATCTTATTTCGTTCCAATGCATTGCTTGTAACGGCACGCGTGATCGGCTCATAAGACAAACTGAATGACTCCTATATACTGGTACATTTCTTAGGAGGCCAACATTTCTACAGTACACAACGCAGTGTACTGCATACATCTCCGACTCTCTGATGTAACTTAAGCTCCAGACTGAGGCTCTGGGCCCCAGAACTACTGCAAGGCCCTAAACCAACAGGAAAAGTTTCCTGCTCAGCAACTTCCATATCATAGTCCAGCTGAAAGTTGTCATGAATCATTAGCAATTGAATCTGTTGCCGGTCAATAAAGCTTGGCCCAAAATAAACTGATGATGTCACACCAGCGATCAAACCCGGTCAGCGGTTGGCAGTGCAACACACATTCAAAGAAAAACATGGTGTTAGGTACGACCCGGTGGAACACTGATGGGACAGGACAGCAAGCATGGCCTTTGCCTCCACCCAGCAACATCCAGCAGTGTGCATAATTACTGTGAATCACACTAATTCTTGTACCATGATGTGACCACAGGTTGTAAAGCAGTTCCACGCAGCAGCACGTCCCAGTCGCGCAGCATTCCTTCAGGACACAAATACGGAACAGAGCATGAAAATGTTTTCTAACAAAACAAAATGACAATAATAAATTAAAGTGGGACAGATGCTAATTAATTACAAACAGGTTATTTGAAAGAGTTCCTGCCAATCATCTGACGCTGTCATGGAGCATCTCCAAGAGATGGTGTGACAGAGACCTCCTGGGAGTTTGGGGCAGACAGCACAGCTCCAGATGTGCCCCGAGGCACGGGACAGACTGGGGAAGAAGCTCAAGGAGAGTTTCACACCGTTAAGGGAGTTTTGATGTGGGCAGTTTGAACTCAGTTTGTCCCGTGTTTATTTGGGCACAAGTACAGTAATGGGTTTTAAGCATGACTGGAGAGTATAAAGAAAACCAAGAGATATGTCATGTATCAATTTCTGGTGATTTTCTATTCCAAAATCCTGGCCAGGTCTATGCTAGCGACTAAAAGATATTTTTGAGATACATGCATTATATGTTTCTCCAAGCACACACGTACAATAAAAAATGACATAATTCTAGAGTGGTGACAAGATAGAAAGAGTACATAGATGAACAAATTTACCACATGGTACATGAGACCATATTGAAAGTAAAGTGGCCAAATGAAAAGACATACGGGAGTTCAATACCTACCGCTTCTCTTTTTCCGTCTTTATTATGCCGAGAGCACCGCATAGTTACAGCATAGCTACTAATCTATCAACCGAACACAATAAAAATGGTCTAAATTAATACTACACTGCTCAATAAAATGAAGGGCACACTTCAATCACACATTAGATCTCAATAAACAAAATATATTCAAGATCAAAACCTACATCGTTGAGAGCACAATGACATAACGATGGTCAATGGAAACCAAAATCACCAACCAAAATCACAGGATGTTACAACATGCGTGAATTTTATCAACTTATCATTTGACTCAGTAGTGTGTATGGCCCCCACGTGCCTGTATGCACTCACAACAACGTCTGGGCATGTTCCGGATGAGAAGGCGAATCAGGGCATCAGTGAGATCCTGGACAGCCTGTGGCGCTACCGATGCATAACATCTCAGAGGTTCTCAATTGGATTCAGATCAACGTGAGGGCCAGTCAATAGCATCAATGTTTCCGTCATCCAGGAACATGAACAGTACTTCCTGCTGCACAGCATTTATTTGTTTGTGATTGTGACTGGTGGAGATTTGCCTTTAACTTTGGTTAGTCCTCTTCAAGTAGGTGAATGCATTCCAAGGGTCAAATAGTTATAAGTAATGTGCATGTTGATGTTTCCAAATGTTTCCAATCAGGGCTAGTTTAGTTGTTAATTCTATTCATCTGGCAGGACAACATTGTAATCTTGGTGCATTTTTAGTCATACTTTATTAAGGCATTTCTGACAGGGAGGCAAAGGCACCATTAAATGGCTTTTTTTCACCGTTTACCAAATATATAAACATGTCATTAGGACATGGTGAGGGTTTAACCAAATTTCACCTCAAGCAGTGTTCAGTATAGAGAATTTATGAATGCAACAATGTAATATCATCAACTTCAAATCTATTCAATAAACTATCTGGAAATTAATTATATGATACATGATATGTCTTAGGGGCTTGAGATTGAAATCTGAAAGGATTACTTGTTCAGAGGGCTTCTCTGGATAATGTTTATCTTTTCGATCGTCTTTCGGGATCATTGACCGTGACAGCAAATCTGTTGAATTGAGTACAGATGTGTCTATCTAAATAGTCATCATTTGTAGTTGATCACTGGAGAGGGCCAAAGACAAGTTGATTAAACATAATTTCTGATGAGTTTGATGATGTGATACAATCCAATTTGTTGTGAAAGTGTGTACGACGTTGGACCAGTTGCTGAGCAAAAAAGATTGCACATTTTATGGATGGAATCTGAAGCATTACTTTTTACTAAAAATGCATCACTCACTTTTCATCACACTATTATTTCACAATTGACTTGACAATTGACAGTGCCCTTCACATTTACTGGACCACAATAATTAGTGATAAGGAACCATTAATTGTTTATCCAAAAATATAATAATAACCACACCTGAAAATACCCGTATAAAAATATTAGGGCAATTATTACGTTTTATTCAACCAGAGTTGTAAGAACGTTCAAGTGTACTGGACTCTTAAGCTTAATCAGAAGGGAGATTTGCAGAGCAAAAATGTCCTCCCAATAAATATTAAAAATATATATTCAGTATCAACAGAAAGATAGGTCTATGATTGCATTAATTAAAAATTCCTGTTGGTGCCAAACATTTTACAGGAACGTAAAAATGCAATTTCAAGAGATCAAGCTGATAATCAGTGCACTTTCGTCATTGCCTTTTGTCTCATCTACACTTAGGGGGCCGAAAATCTGCAACGGTTCTTTTGATGTGACCTTCAGAATAACTCAGAAGTTACTGCAGATCATTGCAGTTCTGTGGTGGATTATATATCTTGTAGTGTCATATTGTTTATGAAGTTAGTATCACTGCTGAATAAGTCCATCAGGTAGCAAATTGGGTTACAAGAAAGGAATATTGTGAAAGACCATTTGCATGGAAAAGAGCTTTCCGAGGTGCAAAGCCATACCTCAGAAAATTCTTGGAAGAAGAGTTTAAACTAAGCAGCTTAACATTTGAGGAAATGTTCAAAGGAAAGTTGACGACACAGAGTCTATAAAAATGATGGTAGGCTTGTGTCTATCTCTGTATCATTCTCTGACAAAGGGTTGTTAATTTGGGACGTTTCTTGGATGGACACTATCCAATAGCATTCTGTGAATGGGATTGAGCCCTACAAGACAGTGTTTTCCTGATACGCATTATAATGGCCGATTCTCACTTTTGACCAAGACCAATCTATTTTTGTTGAATATTGGGAGCTCTACATATGGAAGTCATTTATTGACCACTTACTGAGGGGCAACACTTCCAGCCATAATGTCTGCCCCAGTGCTGATGTGCCCATTGGCTTCAGTGTCATAAAAGCCACATCATATGTGCAACAGTTGTGTTTGTGTTTTGGTTTCAGTGTTTTGTTTGAGTGACTATGAAAAGTTATCCCAAAATACAAATGTAAAACCCCTGAAAATGAATCAGCAAAATTGTGTTTCCTTGAGTAGGGGAATGGCAACGTGAAATTATAATTAAAAAAATATAAAAATAAATAAAATAAACCTTGGAAGGGTTTCATACGTTTCCTTGCCACAATTGTGCACAAATGATTTGTCAAGTCTAGGGATGTAAAGGTTGTTAGAAGCCAGAATGCTTCACAGACGATTTTCAACAAATTCATACTATATCCATCAACAAAGTAGATGTTTATGTTGCTCGTAGTTCATATTGTATGACAAACTGAGCACTTTTCAAGGGAGATCGTCCCAGAGAAGATCACATAAACATTTGTTTCTCATTATTTTGCAAGGGCCAGTCAGCAGCTTCAGATTTGCCACAGCTGAACGCTACACTGTAGTACATTCCTACTTTGTTTGAGCTCCAAGAAACCTAAGCACCATGAAAAAGGAACCAAAAAATTACCATGAGCTCCACTGTTTGCCCAAAAAATACCGGTAACATTTGTTAAAAATTATTGCAATTTAAAAACCAAAATCTCTCTGGCAGCACCACTGGCTGTGCCTGGCAGGGTTGGCTACTGACCACAGGGTCTGCATTTGGTAGCGCTCTCATTGAAGCAGCAGTTAAGGGCGAGGGTAGTCACACCCGAAGGGAACAAAGAGCTTCATGCAGTTTTGCGGTTATTTGATAGTGCTTCCAGATTCCTGCTGGCAGCTTGCGGGTGAGTCGGGAATTCTGTAACGAACTTTTAGCACTAGGACAGGTAGTCATAAAATCCCAGATAACGAAAGAGACCGGACAAAGAGGGAGTTATCTAATGACCTCAGCAGGCCTCAAGATCAATGTTTGGTTTTCAGAAAGAAGCCTGGAAGAAATAGAGCAGGGATAAGGCCGGGAGCTCACGCCCATTTGCAAGCTATTCTGGCATCTGCTATCTGAAACGGCTTGGCTGTGATACCATCACACATTCCCAAATCTAATGGATTTCAGGAGATCTTGGGAGACAAACTGATCCTCTTTTTGAAGATGGTGTCAATAGATTTTAAAATGGCTCACAGAAAGGAAAATAAATGTTTTAATTTCAGATATGGGTAATTATCTTAATTTCCTGGGGAATTTAAGAATTCCAGGCAAGGGTCCTAATATCATCACGTCTAGGATCAAAATGATTTTTTTTAGCAGTGTGTTTTTAAAGCAGGTTGGAAAGTAATAGCTCCCATCTGCTATGTACAGATAAGTGCCACTGTGCATATTTAAAAGTAATTTGTTCACTGTAAGATCCGTACCAGCAGCCCTCTAAGATTTTGAAATATTAAGAACTGGGTCCTCTTCTCTGGTGGAGTCTGAGATGGAAATCATTCATCCTATTTCTTCTTCCACGTGAGCTGTGATAATGTGAAGCTGTCCGAGTAACCTTTTAGATCAGCCAACGCTGTGCGATTTGGACTACTGGTTGAGTTGCTACTATAAGTCAGACCTATGTGTAGAATTTTGTGTAATGGCATTTGAAAAAAGATTGACTTGAGAGACATAAAGTAGTTAAAGTATTCCAGTCGGGAAAGCTTAGATACAAGTGAGTTCTTTTGAGGTTACATTTCTATAAAGAGTTTCTTTTTAATGCATGAAACACATCTAGATTTTATCAACAGAAACGCCACAGGTGGTAGTAAAGGGCCACATCCTGAATTTTACATAACCCAAAAGAAAGGCAGTTGCACATTTTTTCTTTCCACGTCAATAATGAAAATAGCTTATGTAAAATATCCTGAGACACTTTCAACACAACCGCCCACTCACGTCTGTTTTGTGTGTCAAGCCCGAAATGGATCGCACTTCCTATGTTTAACACAACTGGTTTTGAACTAGCCAACATCGACAGCAATAGAAAGGCTGTGAAAATAGTTATCCTCAATGTATGATCAAGTTACTGTGAGTTGGTACGGAGTGGCTGGTGCCACTAAGCTTCCCAAGGATGGTGAGAGTTATACTAGTACTGTACATAGAGGACTTGCCTTGAAACATTATCTCAACCATGGAATGTGAATGGCTCATATCCTTACATTAAAGCTGGGGCCATTTATATCTGAGGCCCCTCCAATGAGAGTATTAGCAGAGGGATTTACCTCACTATCTGACCTCGATCAGACAACATTTTAGTAAAGCAGTATATATATATATATATATATATATATAGTACATAATGTAAAGTGTTGCTTATTATATTGGACTAAGGCTGCAACTAACAACTAGTTGGATAATCAATTAATCGGTTGAAAATACATTCTAGATTTTAGAGTTTTTTGCTGTATTAAAGTTTTCAGGGTTTTTGTTATCCTTTGAAAATGCATTCATTAAAACAACTGTAGGCAGCAGTTATACAACAAAAGGGTTATCATAATATAATTTCACTGTAAATGTTCATGGAAATTGTAATACATTTTAAAGCCTTAACGATTCTGTTGTGGGGAAATATAGAACTCACCAAATTGGACACTAATGGGTTAATTCATCAGTAATGTCTTGAATACTTAGCTAGCTGGAGATCAACTCAGGTAGATCTCCAGTATGTTGCTAAAAAACTTTGACGATGACATCAACCCAGTTATGCATTCAAGATTAACTATTTTTCTATTAAAAACGTAACTCCTTGAATACCGATAATAATGAATGACGAATTGTATTATATTCATTTGCCATGCTGAACACTATTCATGTTCTTTCATCACGGCTACAAAGCATTTTTTTCTTATAATGCTCATGCATTATGTCCCCATGAAAGTTAATTGTTTTCGACAACCTGCTTTCAGTGAATTCTTAAAACGTAAAGTGGTCTCATACAGTATTGTTGAAGTTTTTGCATGAACGTGATGTGTTCAGAATCAGCTCACAGCAAATTTCTTTAAGAAATATTCAATCCAAAGCAGAATTCACAATTCCTTCAATAATGGAAGGTCATCTATTTCCTTACACAGCAATTCATCCCCAAAGCATCACACTACCACCAAAATGCCTGATATGGCTTCAGTACTGTGGAAAGTAGTGTGTGTTGTTGCCAGACATAACGGGAACCATGTTGTTCAAAAAGTAAACTTAAGTTTGTCAAAATGCAAAATGATGCACCTGTCAAATCTCGTCAAGTCTCCATGAAGTGTGTTCAACCGTCAGATGAGTCAAAGGTTGAGAGTTTTGGTTCCATTATTTCTGTCAAAAACCAAACACTGCAGGCCATAACTTTGGCCCTATATCAAACCCATGTTAGATGTTGTGGCAGGACCTAAAAACAGGCAATTCATGTTTAAAAACCTAAAACCGTGGCTGCGTTAAAGCAGATCCACATGGAAGAGTGGGCCAAAGAAATCCCCCACAACATTGTGAGAGACTGATGAACAGTACAGATGCCCAGAGTACAGAAAGCATTTGTTTTGAAGTCATTGCACACAGATGGGCCTGAGGCACAATTTATTGTTTATGGTTATCTAGTAACCAGTTGGTAGTAACAATAATGCACCATAGGGTTGTGGGTGTATCAAAATACTGATTCAATGTGCTGAAAGTTTGAGAGGTCAATGCAATGCGGAGCGTGGAGGATGGAAGAAGGATAATATCCCAATATTGTGATATAATAGTCATTAAGTGCACTAATAGCAAGCTGTGCACAACGCATACAAAGGACTGACTGGAACTAACAGAGGCTGAACAAAAGGCTAAGGAGAGGAGCTTAAGTTAGAGGGATATACATAGAAGGGTAATTGGACACCAATCCTGTAGCAGGACACACAGGTCTCCTCTCAGGGGGGGAGAGAAGTTGGCAACACGTTGGTGTCTGAGGACATCTGGTTGGCTAATGACCATTATCTTGACCGCCCACTCTAAATTCTGGCATAAAAGACGGTGTTGACCATTTTCTCACTGAGGGCGCTGTAACATTTACATACCTAGGTTCAAACCCAGACATAAACTCTAATTGGCAAACCATCCCAAAAGATCCAAAGACTACATCATGGTGACTGCCCTCCACAATGCCCTCTCCTACCTGAACAAAACACCTCCCACTGCAACTGCATCCCAGATAACCTGATGGGCCACCCGCTGCTGGCGAGGGAGGGTAATGTCTGGACATCCTGATGGGCCACCCGCAGGTGGCGAGGGAGGGTAATGTCTGGACATCCTGATGGGGCACCCGCAGGTGGCGAGGGAGGGTAATGTCTGGACATCCTGATGTGCCACCCGCTGCTGGCGAGGGAGGGTAATGTCTGGACATCCTGATGGGCCACATGCTGGTGGCGAGGGAGGGTAATGTCTGGACATCCTGATGGGCCACCTGCAGGTGGTCGAGGGAGGGTAATGTCTGGACATCCTGATGTGCCACCCGCTGCTGGCGAGGGAGGGTAATGTCTGGACATCCTGATGGGCCTGCTGCTGGCGAGGGAGGGTAATGTCTGGACATCCTGATGGGCCACCCGCTGGTGGCGAGGGAGGGTAATGTCTGGACCTCCTGATGGGCCACCCGCTGCTGGCGAGGGAGGGTAATGTCTGGACATCCTGATGGGCCACCCGCTGGTGGCGAGGGAGGGTAATGTCTGGACATCCTGATGGGCCACCCGCTGGTGGCGAGGGAGGGTAATGTCTGGACATCCTGATGGGCCACATGCTAGTGGTGAGGGAGGGTAATGTCTGGACATCCTGATGGGCCACATGCGGATGGCGAGGGAGGGTAATGTCTGGACATCTTGATGGGCCACCCGCTGGTGGCGAGGGAGGATAATGTCTGGACGTATTGATGGGACACATGCTGGTGGCGAGGGAGGGTAATTTCTAGACATCCTGATGTCAAGAAAACACTTGTCCTCAGCATCGACAAGACAAAGTATACAAATGTGTATTGAGGGAAGGAGAACGCCCTGACTGACCTGAGGCAAGAGGACACAGAAATTCCTCGGGGTCCACATCAACAACTAACAAACATGGTCCAAACACTCAGTCGGTGGTGAAGAAAGCATGTCAGAGCCTCTTCCCACTTAAGGAGTTTGGCCAGTTGATCCACAAACAGCTCCACAGCTGCACCATCACTAGCGCTTCGGCAGGCAGCTTCACAGTCTGGTATGATAAAGCGTCACCAGGGCCACGCGCACAGTCAGGTTCTCCACACAAGGACTTGTCAGAGAAAGAGAATCACCACACACAGACACAAACGCATTGATACAAACACAACGCAACTTGCCCGAGGGAGAAACCTGTCAGATTCCCGGAACCTTTCGGACATAGCCAGCAATGCCAGACCCGCACAGCTGCCTCCCTTCAGGACCTCGTTGCGGGGTGGCAAATCAAGGCTCCTGCGGAGCAGCTGAGGGCAGAAGAAGGTGAAGGAGGAGCAGAGGAAGTGACAAGAGAGTCGGAAGACGGAGCCGCCACAAGGGAGACATCGGCGACGCCCTTCATGCTGCTTCACCCCAGATCTGTGGGAGACATGAGAGGAGCAAGACAGCCCAGAGAAGAAAGGAGGAGAGCTGAACCTCACATTCCTCCCAAACAGCCGACGTTGCCACACCAGTACAGCAGTTTGTCTGCCTTATGTGATTTTATCCATCAGGCCCTCTATGACCATTAATAACACAGCCTCTAGGGACCCGAACGTGTCTTTTCCCAGTGTCTCTTTTAGAGAAAAGTTTGTTAGACTGCTAAAAAGTGGTATTTATTTTTAAATGAATGATTGTACATAAGACGGTAATCAAAAAGTATGTTCGTATGCAAGTTCATTAATAAACACTCAATTCAATACAATCTCTGGTATTGAGCTGTCCTCTTTGTGTCAGCCAGCTGCTAATTGAAGGCATTTTCATCCTGGTGTGCATTGCAGAAAACGGGGCAGTGGATATTTTCCGGGTAAGATGAGGATGGCTTTCTCAGGGTGGCCATGTTCCATCAAATCCACACGTGTTCCATGACCTTCTGGGAATCATAAAAACATCCAAACCTTCTCAGACAGTGAATGGGGGAGAAACACCTGCATATACAAAAAAAAGGAGCTCAAGATCTTAAGAACGTCTCACATTGGAAAGCCCATGTTAAAACATCAGAAGAAACAAATCTCAGTAGTTTGCGTCGTTGAAACGCACATCAAAAGAATGTACTTATAATAAATGTCCAGACCTATGATGATAATAACAACCGGATCTATGATAAGAACAATGTTCTGGAAGTCTCACTCAGAACAGTAAGGAATTCCATATGGTCGCCAATGGAGAGAATATAGCATAAAAACATATTCCTCATGTTTAAGATAAAAATTTTCCCACAGATAAACGGTTAAGCAAATCGGCAATAAAAAAATCAACCAACACCGCTCTGGAAGCCATAAAACCACAGGTGCATCAGCGGAGGTAGTTCGCCAGACAAGCCAGCCTCTCGTTAGAGAACGATACATCGATACAACGATATATCCCAACACATTCTTCTTCCTGGATCAAGCTTTGTGTCAAAGCGGACCCCTTTCCACACACATCCCATCACAAATACAAACAATATGGACTGTGGGCACAAGCGCGTGCATTAGTAAGGAATGCCCACTGTTATTTTCACTGCAGGATTTATGGCTTTTCGAAAAGAAGAAAACCGTTGGACATCGCCGGGAGACAGACCTCCAGTGTTTACCTACCGACTAGACGTGGGCCCTGGTTCAGGCTGTACCGAGAACACCCACACAGTGACCCACACTGTGACCCTCGCCGAGCTCCGCCGGGACCCAGAAGACTTCACCCGCACCGACAACCGGCTGCGCTCCCGTGATAAAGGCAACAATGCCACACAGGTTTCAAGTCCCACAGCCGCCTTCGTGCAAAGTAACCTCAAAATATTATGATTTTGCCCATAAAGCTTTCACTCTTTCTGACAGGGCACATGCGGTCGAACAAGGGCACGTTGTCTCTTTCGCAATAACTCATAACCAGCCTGGTGAAAACCAGTCTCGTTTTCTTGGAACGAGCTGATAGGTGATATGAACTGTGGCGGTTGTTTCGGGTGGTTGGGCGTGCGCTGTCGCCGGACCGGTCGGTGGGACCACTTAGCGGGCCATCTGAAGGGACAGCCTGTTGAACCCCGGAGAGCCGTTCACCAGAGACGGCGGTGGAAATTAGACCCGGGGGCAGTAAATAGGTTGTCAGCAGGCCCGCACTGCCATTACCCCGATATTAGGCGATCGCTTCGCGGCACAATCGTGCCCCTTGTTCACAAGTATTTAAGAGGGTGAGAAAGGGCATTACGGAGTCTTGCAATATTGGGATAAATGTGGTGTGTCTCGCAGGTTTTAATGCAAGCTTGAGTACATTTAGAGAAAAAGCTGACGTATTATTATTTGTATACGTTTGCCATTTTATGTTTTATGGGATGGAGGAAAGAGAGAGAAGAGAGTTGAAATTGCTGGGGGCCGGATTCGAACATGCATGTGTGTCTGTGGTATGTCTCTGTGTGCTGCGTCGGTTGAAACAGGCATGGTTGCCAGCCAGTAAGTGTATTGTTCAAAGGCTTACGCCCTGGACGTGTTTGTGTCTTGGCTCAATGAAAACCTCACCAGGTGCCAAAGCGTTCCATGGGCACCGGTTGAAGTTAGTGTGAAAGTATGTTTGGAAGCAGGGTGCATTGTTGACTGTTAAAATGGATTGCAATAAATGTTGGGAGTGATTTCTTGACCTGAACTATGATCCCATCCTGTTAATGTTACTTCTAATAATGCTGAAGTAAACTTGGTGGGTGGAAGTGTAATACCCTCACAAGGAGGTTGGAACTGAAGTGTCCTCACATAAAGGGTGGAACTGGAGTGCCCTCACAAGGAGGATGGAACTGAAGTGCCCTCACATGAAGGGTTGAATTGAAGTGCCCTCACAAGGAGGGTAGAACTGAAGTGCGCTCACATGGATGGTAGTTCTGATGTGCCCCCACATGCAAGGTGGTGTTAGCTCCTTTTGATAGAACTATTCTGGCTGGATTTACATTCCCAGAAGCTGCAGCAAAAGTCCAATATCCAAGACACTGGGAACAGTGTCATTAGAATCCATTGTATGCCAGACCTGCTGATAAAATACATTTTCTCAGCTGCTTTATCAATTTTCAATTCTGCTGGTAGCTAAGAGAATTAAACAGGTAATAATAATCCTTCAGTGCTGGTTAATTGACTGCTGGTTAAATGGCCCTCGGTTTGAAGGAAAAATGCATCTGATAAACCATTCAGACCCTCAAAGAATGCATTTGTGGAATGGTCAGGTTAACAAATGTGTTGTAACATTTGGCAAAAAAAGAGAGTAAATTATGCATCAGTGGGCAGAATCAGGTTACTGCCATATTTCCTGAGTATCATGTTTGCCGACTGTATAAATGTAGTAATTGAAACATAAAGCAGGGATCCTGCAATACAATATTTACACAAATACTTCACATATGGTCGGGATTGTTGGACAGCTGTTTCCAATCGCAGGAGCACAGCGAAAGATACACTTCAAAATGAATTTTAAATAAAGAGGGAGGGATGTAGATCAGCTTCTCTACAACCTTACAGATCCGATCCATAAGTGTAAACTTTGGTCGGATCAATGTTATGTATCCTGATGCTCATATTGTAGGCTACTTGCAAGTCCTTGTGCATGTAGCATTGCTGGAATTTCCCAGGAATGCCCAGAAAAACTACACATAAAAATAAAAATACCACAACTGTAGTCTCCAGCTTTTTATTTCGTTTTTTTCAATGATTACTTGACAAGAGGCTCCACTGGATCCCTATATAGTACATTACTTTTGCCCTGAGCCCATTTGAATCTGGACTAAACTAGCACAGTAGAGGGATAAGGAAACAGTGTGTCGTTTGGGAATCAGGCCGAGGAATCTTTTCCAGTAAATACAGTCGGCTCTGCCATAGCGGTTTCGGGGGATGTTCATAACTGGTGATAATGTGGAAAGTGGTGATCACATTGACAGTGCTTGCCATTGCATGGGGTCCACCATGTGGCCGTGGTAACCATGTGGTCGTGGTAACCGGTGAGTCAAACTCAAGTTTTTATGCGTCCAAGACACATCTTTATCAGAGAAATGCAGCTGCACGCAGGGTCATCTTGGTTAGGTTGTCTCCACTGTGGAAAGACAGACAGTGAATCAGCTTGATGTGGCTAGAGACCAGTATATGGGATCGATGAGCTATACGTGGTCATTTTATGAAGTGATTTGAACAAATAAAAAAAAGTTTGATGTACGTAGATTTCTTAAGTTTATTGAAAATTCCTTGAATACCTGGTTGGAGTTATTCAGATGGAATTCCAGTTAAGTTCAGTTTACTCTAAATTCGATTCAAATGTATCCCAACTCGGACATCCATATGTCATTTAAGAGTATGAATTGGTTGCCAGGGACACTGTGTCTTGTCTGCCTTTAAACCTCAGTTCCTTCTAAGGCTTTTCATCTGTCAACGTGATTTATCCTCTATTGTTCTGCAGAACTTTTCATCAGAGGACTGTGTTACATGCCAATGAATCATAGCTGTTGAAATTGCATTTTGGTTTGATTATTTTAAGATGCCTTAATTCCTGTTCCATATAGTCACGACTAAATCCCAGCAGGAGTCCTTCTCTGGAAACCCAGCAAAGTAATGCATGAAATAACATACCTATTCAGGTAAAAGGATGCTCACAATGATGCACACATAGGCACGTGTAAAAAAAATAAAGAATCTAGGTTATCTACCGGGAATCAGTCACATCAGTAAGTAAATTAACAGTTCAAGCTGAGAACCAACTTTAATCAAAGGATTTCTTCCAAGTTCACTGATTTACATGTAAGTGCCTTGGGAATGGGAATTGATTGCTGTGTATTTTGAAAGTAAGGCAAGAGGACTAACACTGGCAGATCCAGAGACCATAGCAAACAAGCTGTAATCCACAAACCATTAAAATTAGGGGCCACAAACAGTCATTCTGAAAGATTCCCTTCATATGTTTGTACTTGGAACTTTGAGTTTACTTAAGGGTTTTTCTCCATGAAAACAAGTTTTGAGTTGCTATTCACTACGTGGAACGATGTAGGTCTTTATGCGAAAGCTGATAAACAGATTTTGTCTTGAGGTTAGGACTGGTTAAAATAGAGAGCCACTCAACATATTTTACTGGTGGTCAGTGTTCATATTATACACCCACAAAATCATTTGAAAACTGAACTGAAGATTCTTTAAAACACAGAAAGATATCAGCTGCAGATTACCACCTGGAGAAAATGTTTCCCTTTATGCTTTTCAAGCATTCTGAGCGGACAGACCCAGAAAATACTGGCTTCGTTTTAAACATTCAGTTCAGTTGAACAGATTATTTTTGAAGGTCACTCGATGATGATGTAGTTGAACTTTTAAAATGAATTTCTATGTACCGACCACAAAAGCTTGTAAATTTGCAACAAAAAAGGCTGATCCACTGCATCTCCACATCACAATTTACAGGACTTGAAGGATCTTCTGCTAATGTCTTGGTGCCAGATACTACAGGACACTTAGGACCATCAGTTATTAGGCAGGTGGTCATAATGTTTTGGCTCATCGGTGTACATGGCTATTACCAACTCATTACCCTTGACTGACCCAGAATAATAATAGCCCTTTTTACCTCCTTTAGTTACTAGAGTGAATGCAGTTGAGTGCAAACTCTCTTGTTTGAGCGCCTTGTGCTGTTTCACCTCAAAGCCATCACCGACCCTCTCCTGGAAGCCGGGGAAACATGTCTCCAATCCCTGGTCCATCAGCACCAGATTCCCTCAAGGCTAGGTCCTGTCCCTTCTGCTCTTCTCCCTGTAGACCAACTGCTGCATCCCCAGTCATAAATCCGTCAAGCTCCTGAAGTTTGCGGATGACACCACCCTCATTGGGCTCATCTCTGGTGGGGATGGGACCGCCTACAGGTGGGAGATTGACCACCTGGTGAACTGGTGCAGAAAGAACAATCTGGAGCTCAACGCTCTGAAGACAGTGGAGACTCCTGTGGTACTCCTAAGTCATCATTGCTTAGTCCTTCAGTTTCCTGGGCATCATTATCACCCAGGACCTCAAGTGGGAGCAAAACATCATCTCTATCACCAAAAAAGCACTGCAGAGTATGTACTTCCTTTGCCAGCTGAAGAAGTTAAACCTGCCAAAGACAATTATGGTGCACTTCTATACAGCCATCAATGAGTCCATACTCACCTCCTCCATTATCGTCTGGTACAACAAGAGCAGACTGCAGCAAATCATTGATTGCGCTGGAAAGATTGTGGCTAACCCCACCCACCCTGGACACAAACTGTTTCACCAGTCTCCAGCAGGAGGCTACAGTCGATAAGGACCAATACCTCACGCCACAAGAATAGTTTCTACCCATCGGCAGCTGGCTTTATTAACAAGGCTAGGTGACCCCCACTAACACTGCCCTCTAACCATATTTAATGCATTATGCACTTTGGACTACTGGACTACTATCTTGCATATTACTCTTTGCACACTGCACTATTACTATGCAATTACATATCTTGTACACTTCCAGTTTATTGTATTATTCTGTTTTAAAGTACCACTTACACCGTAGAAAATGTCATGTAAGGGTATCCCCTACGTGGCAATAAAGCTGATTCGGGGGTTTTCACTAGTTCAATTCCGCCTGTACAACCAAGAAGCCAAACAGAATAAAGCTTGCATTGCCCAGACTTGATTTTGCTGTGGTTTTGTAAGGCAGACAAGCTCATTTGGGCACTGCAAATTTGCAAAAGAATTGGAACACAACAGAAATTCAGATTACCTACTGAATATTAGAGACTACTGATCAGACTTTATCTGTCCAAAAATTCTACCGTAAAAAATCATCACAGCTGTGGCTTGGTCGTAGGTATACAAGGTAATAGACGAGCACCGTGGACCATGGACCAGCCATGATAAAAAACATCACCTCCTGGTTGCTACTATTTTCCTGAATGCGCTAAAGTGTATTTAGGAGTCCCCTTCAGTTCAGCGATTTAATCTGTGTCTGAAGTGTATTTAGTATACTTTTTTAGTTCAATGATTTGCGGTTTTTTGCAAGGAAGAAATATGTTAAAGTTCTTCCACTTTCGCATTTAGCATAGCACTTTAGCATTTTGAAGTCTCCACCTGAACCAGTAGAATTGAGCAAGATCGGTCCAGTCAAACTGTCGTTCTCCTAACTGAATCTATTATCTTATGTGAACTGTAATACAAATGGCAAATAAAATGTCATCAATCAATCAAAGTATTTATTTATGAAGCCCTTTTTACATCAGCACAAAGTGCTTTTACAAAACCCCAGTGAGCACACAACAACAAAATGGAAGCACGGTGGCTAGGAAAAACTCCCTATGGGGGCCGGATTTTAGGAAGAAACCTAGAGAGGAACCAGGCTCAAAGGGGTGGGCAGGCCTCTTCTGGCTGTGCTGGGTGATGTTTAAGAATACTATTAATAATTAATACATTCACATGGGCTGTGTCCAGAGTCTATAAAGCCTAATCTAGGTCACAAGCGATCAGATTTGCAGGACAGGGACAGTCCAAAGTGGGTTGATTAGGGGTTCAACAGGGTGGCAGCTGGAATTGTCTGGATCGTCTATATCTAGGTTGGGAGGGGGGGTCAGCAGAGTGGCAGCTGGAATCGTCAGGTATCTGCTTGTTCTGCAGCAAAACCAGGAGGGCTCAGGACAAGGGCTTCTGGGCCTAATACTCCACAGGTGTAGGCCGAGACCTCACATCCTTCTAAGTTGAACCGCAATAGGAGACAAGGAGAGTTGTTAAAGAGTGCATTCCTTAGGGTCATGGAGGAGAACTTAGAGTTATGGATATAGACATGTAAAAGCAAATGTGCGTTTCAAATAGATTTACCAATGTATGCCAAGCATGAACATTTCAGAATGTATAAAAATTTTGTTATTTTAATTTTAATACAAGTTAAAACATATTAGATTAGATTCAACTTTATTGTCATTGAACAGTACAGGTACAGAACAACGACATGCAGTTAGCATCCAACCAGAAGTGCAAAAAAAAGAAGTGCAAAAAAGTTGTGCAGAAATGTTGTGAAGGGCAGTGTGTCAATGTACAGGTGCTCCAGTGTATGGGCCTATAAATGAAGCACAGTGTGCAAATGGCATGGTTAGGTAATGTGCAATAAGCATGTACAGTGTATAGATGTGCAAATGGCATGGTTAAGTAATCTGCAATTAGCAATGTACAAAGTGCAGATGTGCAGTTGGAAGTACAAACGGAATGCATTAGTGCAAGGGTCAGATGAAGTGCCCAGGTCTAAATATGCAAAGAAGTACAGCCAGTATACATTGTGCAAATGGAAATAATGGCAATAATGATAAGGTAGTATGTGCAGAGCAGGAGGAAGCCTATGGTCGAGACACAGAGTTCAGTAGGGTAACAGTAGCTGGGCGAAAACTGTTCCTAAGCCGGCTGGTGCGAGAATGAAGAAACCGGTATCGCTTGCCAGATGGCAGGGGGGCGAACAGGTTGTGACTCGGGAGTGAGGGGTCCCTGATGATGCCACAAGCTCTCCGCAGACAGCGCTTGTGCTGAAGGTCTTTGAGCTGGACACCAATGATGCGCTGAGCGGTTTTCATCACCCGCTGCAAGGACTTCCGGTCGGCCGCAGAGCACCCGTTGTACCAAACTGTGGCACAGTTAGTCAGGATGCTCTCGAGTGTGCAGCGGTAGAAGTTTACCAGGAAGCTGCTGCGCCTTTTTTATCAGGCTTGAGGTGTTGAAGGACCAGAAGAGGTCCTTGGAGATGTGGACACCCAGGAATTTGAAGCTGGCCACAGTCCTCAATGAGGACTGGGGCATGGATGCAGCCTTTAGACTTCCTCTAATCCACAATCAGTTCTTTGGTCTTTTTGGTGTTGAGGGCCAGGTTGTTGTCTGCGCACCAAGCCACAAGGTACTTGACCTACTCTCTGTAGGCTGAAACATCGTTGTCGCTGATCAGGCCAACCACCGTAGTGTTGTCCTCAAACATGACGATGGTGTTGGAGCTGTGCAGAGAGACACAGTCATGGGTGAAAAGAGAGTACAGGAGTGGGCTAAGCACACAGCCCTGTGGGACACCAGTGTTCAGGGTCAGGGTGGAGGAGGTGAGGTTGTCTAAACTGACAGACTGGGGTCTGTTGGTAAGACAGTCCAGAGTCCAGTTGCAGAGAGAGGGGCTGATCCCAAGGTTGTGGAGTTTGGTAACAAGTCTAGAGGGGGTGACCGTGTTGAACGCTGAGCTGAAGTCGATGAACAGCATCCGTACATATGAGTTGGTTTTGTCCAGGTGGGTCAGGCCAGACTGAAGAGTAGTGGAGATGGCGTCTTCGGTAGACCTATTAGGGCAGTAGGCATACTGGTATGGGTCCAAAGTTGGAGGGAGGCAGGCCTTAAAATGAGCCAAGACCAGTCTTTTGAAGCACTTCATGATCGTGGGGGTTAGTGCGACACGTTGGAAGTAATTTAGGCTTGATGCAGTTTCCCTGAGAAGTGAAAGCCACGGAAGGAAATGGGTAATCTGGGACAATATCAAGAGAAGGCCTGTGAAGGGAAAGCCACAGAAGGAAACAGGTTATCTGGGACAATATTGAGAGAAGGCCTGAGAAGGGAAAGCCACAGAAGGAATTGGTTATCTGGGACCATATTGAGAGAAGGCCTGAGAAGGGGAAGCCACAGAAGGAAATTGGTTACCTTGGACAAGATTAAGAGAAGGGCTGAAAAGGGAAAGCCACGGAAGGAAATGGGTTACCTGGGAAAATATTGAGAGAAGGCCTGAGAAGGGAAAGCCACGGAAGGAAATGGGTTACCTGGGACAATATTGAGAGAAGGCCTGAGAAGGGAAAGCCACGGAAGGAAATGGGTTATCTGGGATAATATTGAGAGAAGGCCTGAGAAGGGAAAGCCATGGAAGGAAATGGGTTACCTGGGACAATATTAAGAGAAGGGCTGAAAAGGGAAAGCCACGTAAGGAAATGGGTTACCTGGGACAATATTGAGAGAAGGCCTGAGAAGGGAAAGCCACGGAAGGAAATGGGTTATCTGGGACAATATTAAGAGAAGGCCTGAGAAGGGAAAGCCACGGAAGGAAATGGCAGGTGGCTGCAGGTTACATTGTTAACAGTAGAATCATTTTCATTCGTCTTTTGTTTCATTGGCCAGTTAGGCCTGCAAGCAGAGATGTATGCTGGATTTCAGGCCCCTCAGATTACACCCAGGTGGACACTTATGAGAGGAAGCCATATCACTGAGCGGAACTGATTTCCATGTATCGACTTTCCCAGGCAACACAGTTCCAGGTTTAACATCAAGTCACTTCCATTAAGTAGTAAATTTTAACAGTGGAGTTTGAGAAAGACTTGGAATAAAGAAGTGGAATATCCTGTGTTTTCTGAAGGCCGAAGCATCCGTCTAACACGTTGACCTGTTAAAGATATAAGAAAACTGCATTCAGGAAATTTGAACTGGACATGCACACTTCAAAAGCCTGTTTGTGACTTGTGCGTGAGGGGAATGAAGATTGTACTCATATCAAAGCACTTGTGTGGCTCACTCTGTCGACCACAACCAAATGATGCTGTGATTTCCGTGTTCATTAAGCAGAGAATCCACGCTGCTCTCTGCCTCCCGTCAGTTTGACAATTGCTGTGGACGAAAAAGCAACAACTGATTAGATGCAGGAATACAGACACAACACAGACACTGTTGCGGGCAAACTGGTGTGAATGGTTAGAAATGCATTGTGGTGGCCTCAGGTGGAGGGGTGGCCCAGCCCGCTGATTTTACAGCAAACACACCTGTCAAATAATTTAGATGTTTTGTTTTAAATATACTATTTTAATTATCACATTCTAATTCAGATCCGATTTTGGCATACAGACGTGAATTATTTTTAACATTGTTGTTGTTATTAACACATTATAATGATACATTATCTTGACCTCATAACTTATTACAGATATTGTATTAACAGAATAAACGGCTCTCTGGCCATCTGTGGTCAGAGAGCCATACGATCCACTGAATGGGTCTTTACAGATGTTGGCAAGTGCTATTGCAGAGCGCGTCACATTAAAACAATCACACCATCCGTAGACGGAGGGAACGTGGGTGAAGTCTGGGCCACCAGATGCAGTGATTATACACGCAGGGGAGAAAGCGCACCTCCAACACTAAACCACACTAAACCACAGAATGTCAACATGAACACCTACTTGTAATGGGCCCTCTGATGCTGTCAGCCACTGGCGGAAGGTAGTTACAACCGGCTTAAGTGCACGCTACCATGATGGGCCTTATTGCATGTTAGTTAATAATTACAAACCGCGCACACACATATATATATATATATACATCTATATAAACAACAATGTGTTTGATTTTACAGTTCATTATGTTGATTACTGTATTGGAAAAGTAGAAGGGTCAAAAAGAAACATGAATACATGGTGACTGAAACCATCAAGGATGTACCAATATTACACAGTATGACAGAAAGCTGCATCACAAATAAACCCGTGCATATATGGCAATTCACATTTTGATCACATGTGAATAGTTACAGTTTTTGACATTGATAATGATTTTTTTATATCAACATTTCAAGTGTAACTGAGCAACAAGTGCATTAGTCAATTTTTACGTTCCCCAACACTGCAGCTTTCCTGTTTATTGGGCTTCTAATTAATCTTGGGTGGATGTATGGGATAATCCAAGCAAAGTGTAAATGCTAGAAATACAAAATTAGTCTGTGAAAGAGATTTGCTGTACATAGAATGCAATTTGCTTCTGGCCAGTGCTGGTGAAATGTGCCTAAGTAGAAGTTTGAGTTTGGCATGCATGTGTTCTTCCAATGCTAGACTGATCCGTGCATGGACCAGAGTGTCTGGGTAAGTGAGACGCATTCTTGGGCCCCGGAAAAGAAATCTGCTTAATCCCGATCCCAACCACTAGCATTCTCCTCCCCAGAGTTGGCTAGCAAAAAGGTAGCTAAGAGAGCATTTGCATGTAATAGCACTTTTTCCCCTTAGACATCACACATTCCTCGCTGCAAACCGCCGTTATGCACACAGCAATGAAGGAAGGTAAGATCTTGACATTTTCCCATGAGCCCGTTGGCATGGGTAGAGCTAGACTCAGCATGATGCCATGCTAAGACTTACTTGAGTAGCTGCAAATTTGTGTGGCGGCAGAAACCTTTCTCTGTTGGAAACGACAACAGAGAAGCATTGGGATTTATTAGTAAACAGACATCAAATCCATTGCGCCAGCGCAAAGATTATAGCGATGGAAAACTTTTGTCTTTTGCCTCCGTTTTTACTGACCTCAAACCTGTGACTGGAATAGTCAAATGGCATTCGTCCTTAATCAAGCTTCCTGCAGGATAGAGAAAACCCTTTAGGGAGATTGTCTTGATTTGTGAGGTTCTTGTGGCAGTGCCGTGCAATTCTCGGACGTTTTCTGCATTTTTTCTGTAACTTTTTATTTGTACTATAGTTTATTTTTAAACAAAAGCATTCCTGCACACAATTTCCAATGTACTCCTCTCTCAAATACATCTGGATAAATTTGGGAGTAGGGTTGTGGGGTTGATCCCGTTTCAATTCCAGTTAAAGCACATACAAATTTCAATTCAAAGGTTTATTTGGTTGGGATTGGAATTCCAGTGTGCTTCCTGAATTACCTAGGAATAGAATTGGAATTCACCCAACCCTGGTTGAGAATGGAAGAATACAAAGACCCTATGCAGGAATTAAATAGTTCTTAAAGACAGAGGGTGTTCAGGCAAAATCATATATATTTTTGTAACATTTTCCAAACCTTAGTTTGTGTCTGAATGCCCATGTTGACAAATTCTACAATATTCATTATTTACTTCTTATCAGATCATAATTCCAATGGATTATTTGTATAGGCAGTATATAATGTGCCTTCAGAAAGTATTCAAACCCTTTCATTTTCTCCACATTTTGTTATGACTATTTATAATCTATGAATTGTGATAAATTTACGCACTCCCCAAAATGACGAAGCAAAAAGAGGATGTTTTATCAGTGTATACTGAGGCAGCAGTCTTAGTGGAAATTAATGTGTGTCATTCTCTAAACTTGTCCACGACTGTACACCTACCTGAGAACACTCCGTATGCAAAAAAATATCAAATCAACTCTTTCTCCAGAAAGAGATGGGCTCCATCTGATCGGTCCCAGAATGAGATGGTTTACATCTGATCAGTCCCAGGTACTGACGGTTTGGGCCAGAACTAAAGTATTTTTAGAATCGTTAGCATGTTGCACAAACTATCGCGATGGCTGAAGTCTCAAACAGTAATATGAATCTTACACGGTGTTAGGTTCTCGTTTGAGTCATTGGGTGACCTTCTTACTGCCCGTCTGTTTATTTGTCTTGGC
The DNA here is from genome assembly GCA_016801125.1 of Novumbra hubbsi. Lineage (NCBI taxonomy): Eukaryota > Metazoa > Chordata > Actinopteri > Esociformes > Umbridae > Novumbra > Novumbra hubbsi. The sequence continues at coordinate 25,432 of JACXGK010000375.1, forward strand.
CAGCTTGTTGAATCATGCATCACAGACCTGATTCACAGAGTTTCTAAACATGGATTTGTCACATCGGAAGACTTCCAAGAGACGGGATCAGAAAACAATAGACCATATTAGTTCATTTTCTAAACAGAAAGCATAAAAGACGCTAAATTTGACCCAATGTCTTAACTATGCTTGAAATTTAGTGGACTTGCATGCAAATTAGTCCATGCACTTGGTATAAAAACTAGTCCATGCAACATCAGGGCATGACTGGAGTGCGATATCTTGCTGGTTTATTACTAGACTAGGAAAGAGAGGCAGAGTATTGCAAAACATGTTTAATACTTGAGGTCCTAGACAGTCTGTGGCGCTACTTATTGGTGGCAGATGCACCCATACATAACATCCCAGAGGTTCTCAATTGTTTTGCTGTGCTATTGGCTAATTGATCCTATATGTACACTTGTTTTTCACCATTTCTCTGTGCCTGACAAAGATCTTTGACCAAAACGTTGTAGTGTTTTTATTTAAATTAATAAATGGGTTTTTTTAAGCCTCACGAGTGTGCCAGAATATTTTCATTTTCGACCGGTTGCTTTTTTTGTGGTAGATCCAGTTCGGGTGTGTGAGTTCCTTTTTTTGATCAAGTTAAATGCATAACATCAACATGTCATAAACTACGTTCACCTTCAGACATCTGAACCCCGCCAACCAATATTACTGCTACTACTCATATTAGGCACATTACCTGAGTGAGAATACTTAATAACTTTTTTGCATCGCATGGTACATCGTTCTGTTATCGCCACGTGCTTCGTCATCACAAAACATACGTGAACAATCACACGCCGAAATAAGTGATGTAAGCCTTTCTGCAGATAAAAGAGAAGCCCTGTAACCGCTGGATAGTCCTTATGTAATGCATTGCCTCATGACCGCACAGCGCTGAAAAAACAAATAAGCCTGCAATATAACCATGCCATTCAGAGCTCCATCCCTCTTACCTACAGACGCTGAGATAAGGGGGGTGATTTATTCCCGAGCTCTGTGAGCAAGACAATCTAATGGTACATTTTGAAACACACATGTCTCCCTGAACATACTTCAATTGTCAAATACTTTTTTGGCTTGAATAGAAATAAAGATAGAAAAATATGAACGAACCGAGTGGATGATTATTTGACTTGACGCCTTGCAGAACACATACACAGAATTACTGCGTGTACATTTAAGTCTTGTACCTTGTCAGTTTGAGGTATTGCCGCTTATGGAGACTAAACAAACCATGAATCAGATTTACAAAGTGTTCAAAGGAAGTAAAAAAAAGAAGATAAATGACAGCTTGATAGCCTTTTCACTACACCTACATCTACTGGCCATTATTCAGGGTATATTGACAATGTTTGAAGTCAAAGGAAGCCTTGAAGTCCACCACGCACTCCTAAGCAGCTGGAAGCATTAACAGTGATGTCTGGACAGGTGTGGATGCTCATGAAACACAGCTCTGGTGTAAAATACAATTCCCATAAGTGATTTTAATTTGGTTTAGCGGGGCGTGGTTTAAATTGATGAGGAGTCCATTTAGCTTGGTACATAAAAGTTGCCTAAATCATGGATGGGATAAATTGAAGGTGATTATTGTTCGAAAACAACCAAGTAGCCATAGTTTCTGTACTAGTATATCCATTTTCGAAGTTTATATTGTAGTTAAAACGAATTTCAGTTCGTTTTTATGCCACGTAAAACAGCTTCTCCTCTGGCTCAACGTGTAGCAAAAACGTTTAGCTTAACATTCCTTACTACTTACTCCAACTACGTTGGGAGCTGTGAAGATCATTTAGTATTAACAAACACAGCAAGCAGAAACAGAAGTTCTGATGGATTGGCAGGTCGTCCCACTGCTTATCCATTCTTGTTGTCAACATGTGGTCAACAAATACCGAATGTGAACTCTGAGTGTTGACCTGAAAACCTGGGTCAACTGCAAAGATTAAAGGTCAACTACTCCGTGAAAAATACCCTGCCACTTCTCAGCTTACCTGTCTGTCTAAACATAGAAACGAGGGGCGAGAGGCAGTGTTTTACAACCATGAATGACGGCAGTTGGGTATTTTACTATATGTACTATATGAACATAAATAAAAAATGCCAAGTTAAGGGAGTCCACAGATTACTGGATTGCCTTGAAAATAAATAATAACGTGTAAGATCTTATTTAAAATGGAAAACAAAATGATACAGGCCTTAGCTCAGATGCTCTGAGGATAAAATCTGGAGTAAGAGACAAAGAAAAATATTTTTGTTTTTTTTAAAGCTATAAAAAAATATATTCTAAATGAATTGTGCCTCTGGGGAATCAGCGGAGATATTTGTGGACATACCCCCTGGACCTCCTCTTGAAGTTAATACATCATTGTGATTCGCCCTCCATTGGAACCAAGGCCAACAAAAAAACAAAACAAAATAACTCAAGCTTCGGTCAATGCAAATGTTTTTCCTCGTTTTCCTCCTGCTGCAAGTTCCTTCTTAATCCACATACTCTGGTTTTTCTGACTGTCTACGGGCATCACTTACTATATCCAGC
>JACXGK010000375.1:28094-79908 GCA_016801125.1 Novumbra hubbsi
TATCCCGCCCCCCCCCCCCTCACTAAACCCATCCCCCCCCTCCCCCCGCCCCACCTCAATCTGCACCGTATTTCTCGTCCACCCTTCACGAGAGTGACCTCAAATTCCAATGGCACTGATTCAGTGGGGAGTGTGTGTGGAGGCAGCCTCTGCCAACTCTCTGCTCCAGCCTCCACGCCAGCCAGCCAAGGCCATAACATACAGGAGGCTGGGGCCATGATGGAAGCCAGACGTGACGTCCCACCTTATCACTCCTGGGTGTATCCATTCAAAACATCACTTCAGCGTGTATAAGATAGAAGCAAAGCCCCATTCCTGACGTGACCCCCCCCCCCCTTTCCTTCCTTTGGCCGAATTCCTGGAGTTTCTCCTTTGTCCTGGGCAGGAAGTTAGTTCTGCACAACACAGTGAAATATTGACATGTAGCAGAGCGGACAGGTAACGCAGTGTACCCGTTTCCTCACAGCTAAGAAACGGCCAAACACCACAGTATTTCAGTCACAGAAACATGTTTTTTTTATGACTTGCATGTTCTTTTTTTTTATGAGTCTCTCTCTCTTTCTCTGTGTGTGTCTCTCTGCAAACCTCTGTTTTTCCAGTTGTTTATTTCAACGCCTATTGGTGTACATTGCTGCCATCTAGTGTTGTTAAAATATATGATTAGCAAAGTTACTGCACAGTAAAAGGGTGCAACGCTGTTCTGGTGTTTGTTTGTTTTTACAGGGCTTTTACGGTTAGTTTTGGAATTTGATCCTTATTGTAATTTCCATTCCAGAAAGTAAACATCAAATCTATTAAACTGAACAAATGTATTCATTTAGAATTTTATTTCATTAAATGTAGGCATGTGTATATTGTTGTGTTGATTTTCTTTCCCCCTAAATCATAACGAGTTCAAGGTTTCAAAAGATTGAAATGTTTGTTTGTATTTTTTACAGTGAGACATCATCTAGACAAACATATAGCATTGACTGTTCAGCATACGTCATCACATGCTATAATCTCCATATTCAGAGTGGACAGTTATTTTGCCTGTTTAGTTTTGACTGATGGGCTTCTTTGAGTCTGTCCTTGGGTTGGTGTTGTGCTCTTATGGAAACATTATCTGACACCTTAACACCCCATGAAGCAATTAGAGAACCAATGTAAAGTGGGAACAAATTAATTTGTGAAAATGACTTGAAATTAACTCAACGCTAGAACAGAATGTGTGTTGATGCTTGCCTGAGTGTGTGGCAGTGTGCTGGGGAGTGGAGACCTATCCAGCAGTCGCTAGGAGTTCTTGAAAGACTATGTCCACGTCAGTTTAAAGGATACAAGACTCCCGCTACTTCTGTCAGGGCCAAGAAAATGCTCAACTCTTAGACCCTACCTTGAGTGCAATTCCCATATCTGCAATTTGTAAATTACCTTATCCTAAATCATTCAATTTGATATTACCTCATCCCCATCTACTATTCATAATTGCACACCTAAAGTACAAATAAATGGTGCGTATCCTGGTTTAGGAACCGGCGAGCAGTGCCATTAGACCATGTTGTCTCCTCCCATCCATATATTTATACCCCATAGTATAAGTAGACCAGTAAAATATTTTAAAGGACTTTTAAATCACTAAAACGGAGCATAAATCACTACTTTGCCCTTTTAGCCTGTGGCACGCTGGCAGGGATTTGGATGTTGGGCCTGAAAGAGAACGAGCCCTGTCTTTTTCCAGAAATGAGCCGAACTTCTGCTGAATATGGAAAAGAAGGAAAGTTGCCTCGTACAGGATAAAGGGCTGTGGAAACTGTAGTTTAGAGTTGAGGGGTTCGCGCCTGTTAACAGTCAGTTTTAATGGGCCAATATAAAGCCTTCTCCTGTCCTTATATAATTTGCTTTCTTTTTTTGGTCTTTTTTGTGTCTTTTACAACAAGAGTGGGGTCCTTGTTGATATTTCTGCCCTGAAGAGGGTCCTGAACAGTGACTGTTGACAAGGGTCCCGAACGGAGTCCTGCTGATGTGACACTGTCGGACCCACACAGACAGGAGACTCCAGAGCTAACCACTCAGTCAGATCCAGGAGTCCCACCCACCCGCCTACTCTTCCAACCACCACCATCTACCTACAGATGCATCCACCCACCCATTCCCAGATCTACCCACCCACCCATCTACCTACAGATTCATCCACCCACCCACCACCAGATCCACCCAACCTCCTCCTCTCCATCCCACCCACCCACCCATCTATTCATCCAACCATCCACACACTTACTTATGCACAGGTCCACCCACCCCCACATCCATCCACACAACCACCTACCCCACCCACCCACAGATCAATCTCACCATAAACCCACCCCCTCTCCCACCCACGCTCCAATCCACGTCCGTGACCCTCCGTGTTCACGTCTAACACGTTCAAGCAGCCCACAAAGCCTGTAGTGCTCTTTGGCATTGGACGCCTGCCAAGCTCAGGCTCACAAATCTAGACAACGCAGCGTCGCCACGAGCGTCCCAACTCGGTCGGGGATAGGGCCTTCATGGGTCCCGTCGGACCGTAAGCCCGGGATACCTGAAGCATGGGCTGAATTTACGGCCGGGGGCGCGGTCAAAGGGCCGGGTCACATGGGGGTAGCGCTATAAATCAAAGGTAAGAGCAGCAGCTTGTGGCGTAACCGGGTCCCTTGGGAAGTAAAGAGTGGCCTATCATTAGAAACAAAGATGGTATAAAGAGCAAGATGTGTGTGTGTGTGTGTTTCTATGGTTGTTCTGCCAGAACATTGACTACATACCTGCTAGTCTGACACCCAAGCGTGTTCGCTTAGAAGCTAAGCAGCCACTGCTCCGGCTGCACCTCCATTTTGATTGCACCTGACTGTTTGTGGACAGAGCCTGCCGTAGCCAGGCTAACAATTACAACTCACATTACCATCCGCAATAATGTATTTGTCACGACACGCCTGAACAAATGGAGAGTTGGGCAGGGCAATGAAATAACATCATGTCTCAGGAGGTGCAATGGTATACATTCTGCAGTGCCGACCGCGAGTGTTCGCCGGTTGCGTGCGAGAACATGGACCTCATTCAAAAGCACATCTGATCTACAGCAACGCACAGATGTACAGTATACGCTCAATCGGTTAATAACTGGCAACAATGTCTTAAATTGGTTCAGAACAAGTCAAACTCTTCATTAAATCAGACGATGAAGTCTTGCAGATCCCACATATGGCTGCCAGATAACTGTAAATGACTTTACATGGGTGTTAGTACATTATGTGGCTGAGATGCAGTCCTTTAAAGCTAAAGTAAACATTGTTTTGGTTCATCTAGGAATGAAGGTTCTATGCAGTATTTCTTAACACACAGTTCAGACCTGTGCTGTCGTTCTTGGCTGTTGCCAGATTTGTTATTAGTATGTAGTGCAGTCGAGCTTCATGTCTCTCTTTCTTCTGGTAAATGTGCAGTATTTTGAATAAACACTGTTTTTTATTATAAAAGACATGCTTGGTGGCGATAATTTTTTTATTTATTAGTTATTGTATTCAACGCTTGCACAATTGTTATTGGAGTGTGTTCCTCATTGTCATTTCTTAAGTTTAAATCATAGTCAATGACACTGGACTAAATTATCCTGTTAGTATTACATTTTATTCAAGGACGTGTCAAAGTTGGATGTTATTCTTCAGTTTGGTTTGAGGTGAACTTTGGGTGGAACATTCTGTCGGACATTCTGTCGAGCCTCATGTAAATTATGTGAACCTTTATTCGACTTTCTGCCAAGTTATTGTTAGTAGAGTGACAACAACAAATCAGAACTCAATAGCAGGAAGCAGTGGCCTGGTTGCCCGCATTGCCCTGGGCAGCTTGCCAACTGCGGTAACAAAGTTTAGCATTAGCAGTTGCCACCAGGTTATGTTCTGCTGAATCATGTGAGCTCCAGGATACATTTCTCTCTTGAGCGTCAAACGTGTGGAGGGAATCCGAACAAAACTTGAGATTCGTTGGGGGCCAATGAGAGCGCATAAAAAAAGTGCGGCAGTCGCAACCCTTGTGAACAACACTTATAAAGTGAGTTGAACAATCTTTCACCTGTTTACACACGCTACACTGACATGAACACTATGACTGACGTAGCATGGCGTCCATGTTGTGTGTCGAGTAGATAATGTTGCTACAAATCCTGTGTGATCTCTAACATCACCAAAGACTGGTCGCTTGGAAGACGCATGAAATGTTACTTGTGAAACTGCAGTGTCCGTCACCTATGCTGTATGTTCACACACCTACTGGGGGCATCGGGTTGAACTAGAATTTCAGATGTGTGAAGAACCATCTTGAGAACCGAGCCCAACATTACAAGGTGACTCTGTTTCAATAAATCCATACCAGGAATTCCAGTCATTGGTTAGGTCAGGGGTCAGCAGCCTTTACTATCCAAAGAGGTGGGAAAGCAAAAGATGATTGAACACACACTTGACAGCGACATAATATGTGACGTGCATTTTAGTTGACAAAATATTAAAAAAGTATATTCTCAGTGACACAGTATCACTTCAAACACCAAGGTAAGAGCTGTTCACTTTGTTCACTGTGCAAAAAAATACATATTTATTTCTATATAATGTTTTTTGTCAACGCCCCAGAGAGCCGTAAAAGAGCCGCATGTGGCACCGGAGCCACGGGTTGTCTACCCCTGGGTTAGGTACTTGGCCCAATAGTGTACCATGACTTGGCATTTACTTTCAATTAAACACAGGTTGAGAGGTAGCTGCAAATAAGAAACTAATGAAACATTCCTCATCCATTATTAATTTAATGTCAGACATAATTTTAATTGGCCTTCCATCGCTTCCAGGCGGGAGATAATTTCCCATCATCCAACCCGGCTGTCAGCACCTCCGCCAGGCAATACGGCGTGGTCCTGTCCCCGGGAAGAAACTCCATGTATGTTATGACTAAGACTGATTGAAATAGTGTTTTCATTCCAAGTTCACTTGTGTATGTTTGTCTGCTACAACATACCCGTGTTTAGGCTAAAGGAGGAGATCTCTTTATTTTTATTTGACCATGCCGTTTCAAATAACTTCATGCCCCTTTCATGCAAACCTGAGTTAAAGCTCAATGGAAGTCAGGGGGGTCCCCAAGAAGGGGTCTTGTGCACTTGGCATTGTTTACTGGGAGGTTGCCATGTTAAGGAAAGTGGATATATGAAAGGAAAAGCTGTCAAAACCCAGTAGTTTTAACTATTCTTATAATTATATTTCTAGCTTGGAGTTCACCACAACCACAATTTCTAATGTTCTGCTCCTGGTTACCTGCAGTAAGAGAATAAATACAGGATAAGTCTGTGCTGGTGGATTTCAAATGTGATTGTCACAGAGTAGTCTTGTTGGTTAAGGAATTATCTTCATAGTTTTAAAATATTGGTTTTAAATTAAAATGTTATTATTGCCGTACCATGTCCCCACTTAAATAGTTATATTGGTTGCTGATTTAATTTTAATTCCATTGGTTCCATTTGACATGGAACAATTGGCAGAGGTACTTTTCCATTTGCAGCAACGTGTGAAGTACGACAGCTTTAAATCTGTGGCTCCAAAGTGTATTTAGAAAACTCAGTCTAGTGTTTTCTAGCTAAGCTGCAACTATATGTTACTTCCAGAGATTTATTTGGTTGCAAGCAACAAAATGCATGTGTCCATAAACAAAGATACTTACAAGATAAATATAAATCATATATCTAAATATTATCTGACTAAATAAATAAAGCGCTGGGTGTCTAAAACATAGTGGCTTTCTTAAAATGACCCGTGAAGTCAAATGACAAATTATGTTTTCATAGGAGCCTCCAATACTACTTGCTACTTTGGTGGGCTTTCTAATACAATCAAAACAAAAACAAAAAAAATTGGCGCTATTTAGAATATTCCATTTGGAGTCCATCAGGGGATAACATTGCCATTAGGAAATGTACATACTGAACATCTCACTGCCCTTTTTCTAAATTACAGCATCCTTTGGTAAATGGTGTGCATTTTTGTTGCACTGCAGTCCTTTCTGATGTTTGATGGCTTGTTTTCAACTACATTTCTAAACATTTTTCTCCTAAATTCAGTGGTCCGTAGAGAAAGAAACAACCAAGATAAGATACTGTATATCTTTCAACAGAAAAAAATGTTTTTTACCAAAGGGTAATTAAAGTTAGCTAGGCTAACCAGTGAGGTGGCCCATAATGTCATGGACCCCTTTAACCTGGAATAGCCAGAAGAGGACTGGCCACCCCTGAGTCTGATCCCTCTAGATTTCTTCTTATGGTTTGACCCAACTAGGGAGTTTCCTAGCCACTGTGCATCCACTCTGTTGTTGCTTACTCCGTAAAACCACTCTGTTACAAATGCTGATGTAAAAATGCTTTAGAAAGTTTGCTAAGATTCTGTCCCAGATTGCATATGAAGTAAAATTGCTTTTGGATATATTTTCTATTGATGGCCCAGATTATAATGTAAATGTAAATTTTCTTCCGTTCTGTCACATTGTCAATGACTTGCCAGGGAAAAATCTAATTAATGGGTACACATGTTTTGAGGGAACTTTATTATTTCAGAACTGTCCTTCAAGAAAATTATAATTCCAACCTTGAGAAATGTCTCTCTTTTATGGAAATATCATTTTAATTATTCACTGGATACATACAAATGTTCAGTCATACGCAGTGATTCATACAGAGGCCAAAATAACAATTGTTCTGATATAACATTATTTTCAGAAACAGTACAAGCTTTTCTCATTCACACAACAACACAAGTTTAACAAAAAATTTAAACATAATTTTAAATTATTTTAAACATAATTTAATGCATAATGAAATAATGCCGATTAACAAAATGTGAATATTGCATGATTACGTTGACCTAGCATTTTCATAGAAAATGTGTAAGATGTGCACTTATCTTCCAAATTGTTTGGTAAATATAAGTTGTTTTTATGTTATTTTAGTATTGTTTCACTTAGGTTTGGACATTATAGTTTTCTAAATCTGAATCACAAGACAGTATAGCAGAGAATATAACAAGAATGAACCATTAGCCTATACTCATGAATAAATAGGAAGGGGGTGTGTTATATGGCCCATATAGCAACATACCACTACCACTGAGATTCCTTATTGCTTTAATCTAAATTAGAACAGCATAAGTTATGTGATGTCATATCGTGGCATATGGTCTTATATACCATGGCTATCAGCTAATTGATAATGCAGCTTGGCGCTGGGAACTGGAAAACTGTTGGCTAGAGTTTACAGAAAACTCACATGAAACATAGAGAACAGCATTACAGTGTTAAACTTTCTTTCTTTCATGAAGTTTGCGTTTCCTGGTTAATCCCTTATTTTAGAAACACTAGGATATGTATTATTATGGGAATTAGTATTGTTAAAACCATTCAATTAAATGATTGAGAAAATTTAATATTAATCACGTGTTGCTAAATGGAAACATGAAAATGCCCAAGGCTGTTAGAACTGCCCCGAACACTTGTAGACAGAAAGCATCATCGCTCTGTGACATGACAAGTCATGATAAGAGTGTAAGATAAGGGTCCACAGAAAGCTGAGAACCCTCCCTGTGTCTGTATGTGTGTATAAAAACCATGTGCTCTGAAAAGCAACTCAGTGCTCTCTGAATAATGAAACTAAATTGACCTGGCTGACGAGTTTAAGTTTGATTGACTTCTAAAAACGGGGTTCTTATATTTAATATAAACAGAGTACTGATTACCAGGACCTTACAAACCCTGGCCGTCCTAGCAGGTATACTAGAAGGGAGATTTGAACCTGACAACTATAGTGTCGCAGTTTATATGTCTGTATAGTTATGTCATCCATCTCTCACCTTTCACAAGACAAACATTAATATTATATCTTTCTTCTTGGCAAAGGCTGCAGGTTATGTATTGTGGCAAGGTAAATCGAACTAGAATATGCCAGCATAAAAAAGATCAACCTATTCCTGTGCGAAAACCCCAATCAGATTTACCACAACTTCTTCAGACTTGTCAACAGGAAACATGTGGCTTTAGAGTAGCCATCTGTACTTGTACTTGTCTTGGAGCTAATAGAGCCCCTGTGCATCGACCAAGCAAATCACCTTGGTTGTATGTGTGTTGGTTCCAGCTCTTTAAAAAAAAAGAAATTACAGGATCGTGAGACGACCAGATGTTAAGGTGAAGGCTCTTGTATTTCACGACTGTTTGTCTTTCAGTTGTCTTGATGCGGTTGATAGTCACATAAAATATTTCACTTTTGTTGGGGGCATTTAAAAAATACATTAGTTTAAATGCAATGAATTGCATAGCCAGGTATTTTCTAAAAGTAAATCTGAAAAAGGTGCCATTGCATTGCTGCACTCGTCCTTATTAAAGCCACACACTTCCCAGTAGTTCACCGCAGCAAGTTTGAAATGAATACCACCAGTAGGTAAATTTAGAGTTGCTAGCATGTGTTCTTTCTCATGGTCAAGGACAAGGAGGAAGCAACTGCTGCTCGAATGTTTGTCAGTACCAGAACAAACTCAAATCAGCTGGCGACGAGGCGGCTTGTTTTGATTCAAATTCATCTGGACTACATTAGTGATGATCTGCTGATATTAACATTGCGCACCTTAAGGGTGTTTTTAGCAAAGACATCTTACAAAATCCCTACACTAATTATAATATCTGTGTTATTAAGATGTTTTATTTGTTAATTCATTGGGTTATTCTCTCTAGAACTATAAATGGTACATCTACTGAAAAAGAATGAACAAAATGGACAGAGATATAAAAAGTTATACCATATAAAGAAAATCATATTTAAGAAATGACAGAGGATCACAGTACATTTTTACATTGACAGTCTGTTTTGCTACCTTGAAAAAACAGTGGTAATGTGCCCAAGTGCATAGAACAATAAGCAGACAATGCAACAACTATTTTAGATGAATCTGGCATAGAGGTTGTTCCATTGTAGCAACTCATCAGAATTAGCCTTTGCATTGGTCTACATCTTCTAGTCCTTTTTATTGGACCTGGCGATTGTACAGATGGTAAGCAAAACAAATAGTTACGGTTTAATGCTTTAATACTAACAGGACTGTGGACATGGTGCGTCATTACGGACATTTTCTGTTTTAAAAGCTGGTACTAATCAATTCCCCATCTGAAATGCAGACTTTTGATCAATGATCTTTGACTTGTTTGGCTACATTTCCACACCTCCCAAGCTTGTCTGAGGCGGCAGCTACGTGTGTGGCTTCGTACAAGTGGCCAAATTAAAAAGGGTTTTCCTGACAGGTGAAACCAAAAGGGAATCTAGGTCTTATACACTGGAGCATGTTTAATGCTATGGTGTAGCACAACTCAAGGCTTTGGCAGGCACCTATTAGATTACTCATTCCAAGGAGAAAATTTATGGCAAATTCTATATTTGTGTGACATCACCTCCTTGACAATTAATAATATTAACTGTATCAGCTATGTATAATTACAATGTTGAATACATTGAGTCAGTCAGTAATAAAAACTCATTTTGACCCAAGCCAAAAACATCCAATTTAATATAATTACCTACAGTAATTTAATAGGCCCTTTTTTCATTGGCGATTATCTGGAGACCAGTGGTCCACACCAACTGTGTGAGGGCAAGTGGTAGTAGGCATTTCCACCAACGAGGTGCATGTCCCATGTATCACCTTGCCTGTGATTGGAGTTTTCTGTTCCCTGTATCGCAAGACTGTCACAGTCATTTAGCAGATGCTGTTATCCAAAGCAACCTGGTTACAAAGTTTTTCTGCTAAACGAACAAGGATGACGAATCTGCAAAAGAGCACTCTGATACACTCTGAATCTTGAGCTCTTTATAGGTAATGTAGTGGCAAATCTCTGATTTGAAAGACAATACCAAGTGACTTTGTCAGTTTTAATTACTTCAGCGACCTTGCACGATTATCACCTTTTTCAGTAAAAGTTCAAGTCTGCACTTTTCAACCATAGCCTTGATATGTATGTGTGTGTGTCAAGACCCATAATGTACACAACTGACAATATCAGCAAAGTTAACGATGACCTCTGCCTTGTCATATTACCTCCCGGTCCAGATCGACAAAAATACAACGTTTGTTTCATTTCATATATCATAACATTTGTATATGTTTTGTGAGAGGCATGATTTTTGCTTCCATTCATATGTTACTCAGAAACACAGGAATGTTGCTCAGGGCATTCACGGGCATTGAACAATTTGGTACAAGGCTCCGGCAAATGCTTTAACATTGACAACAAAAACTGCTTTAACATTGACATTTTAGTCATGGAGTAGACTCTTATCCAGAGCACCCTACAGAAGCAATTAAGGTTAAAGGCCTTGCTCAGAAGTATATTGTTTTTGCTTGTCGCCTCAGCAATATTGGGTCTGTGGCTGCAAACAGACTTATAAAAAAAGAAAAACTATGTTTAGACAAAATGTCCACCAGCAAGCTTGTGATAAGTGATGGAATTATGATAACGTATGGCAACTTATCAATCAATGTGCCAATTCAATTAGTCAATTGTAGAAATCTAAATATTTCTGTAACTATGGATATATTTGGTAAAATACATTAAAAAACTCACAATGAGAACCAAGACCTATTTTGATTTATTTGGACATCTGAGTTTTAACCAAAATATTTTCAAGAATACAGTACAGCACTTAATTTTATGGTTCGGTGTAGGCTAGTAAAATCTGCTCTAGCCAGCTGGCCATGGGTTTTATACGAGTGTCTCAGTTCTGCTACACTTTAAATGCTTTCTTATGGTTTAACTGCTTCAACCTAAAAAGAAGTGATATTGCCTGTACCTCTTGGGTCAAATGTATTAACACCAGTGAGCGCTGATAAAAAAAACAAAAGAACAATTAATGAAGAGCAAATACTACAGATTAGACTTTAGACATTAAACAAAGTGACTATAAATATAAAAGCAAACATTTTGTCAACATTATATTTATTGAGATTCCTCCCATCCTAAGTTTATTACTTCAGTGATGTGACTTCAGTAAAACCTGAGACAGCTAACCCAGTCCTAGCACTCTAAGATGTCTGTGGCCTGAAAATACATTTGTGTCAACATGACAACTGTCATATACATTGGAAAATATTTCTAAAAGGTTCTTTGTCTGTCCTTGAGGGGGAATCCCTTGAATAACCCCTTTGGGGTTCCAGGTAGAAATGTTTTAGTTCCAAGTAATATACTTTTGATTCCGGAGAAAACCATTTTGGTTTCAGGTACAATCTTTTTTGTTAAAGGCAGAACCCTTTCCACAGAGAGTTCTAAAACAGAAATTGAACGGAATATACTATGTAACCTGAAACAATAATCATTCTGTAAACAAAATGGTTGAAGAACCATTTTAAAAACACTTTTTTGTTTCTAGGAGTGTAAATGAGTTGGGCATTATAATGTAGATATACTTCGGTGGATACAATTGTTAACGTAGCTTGCTGCCAGTGAAATTTCAGACCAGAATAAGTTTTTTGCACCACAAATAACATGATCCAAGTAAAACAATCGTCTGCATTGAGGAGTTTCACAGCCAATAAAGGGTTCCAGCATTGGACTAATCTTTCAAAAAGAAAAAATATATATATTTTTCCATCATGGTACATAGAAAGAAAAGGTTACTGAAGTCTAGATGAGAAATCAAGTTTGTTACAGTATGTCAGAACCAATTGCTTTTGAAGATTACAGTCCGCCATTTGTTAAACTGTACATAAAGTTTACAAAGTCTACAAATCATATTGGTTCAAATCATAAATCAGGTAAAGCAGTTTTTCTGGTTGAACACATCTCTTAATCCAGATAAATAACTGAGAGAAAGACATTTAGCAGGTACCCTCAGCAAAGCTACACAGCTTCCTGAAGTAGAAAGTGTTTTAAACAAATGTCTTCATGACTCAAATCTGAAGTAAACAAGATGAGTTGCCAGGACTTCACGGTGCACCACACAAACATGGAAACTACACAGCAGTTCTCTTCTGAGAAAAACCCATTTTAATTAGGTACCTTCTCAGCAGTTATATTTCCGTTTTATTGATGAAGAGAGATTAACACACATCTGGAATAACAGGCAAGCTGGTCCTCATTGCAAACAGTAGTGATTACAACGAGCACACCCACCAACAGAAACATAGGAAAAATGGGTGGAAATGGGCAGTGAGTCCATGTTAATTGGGCTATAACTTTTCTAACTGAAATGGCACTTATTGCTTAATTAAGGTCAAGGACTTAACCTGTTTCCTAAAAAGTTGGAACGCTGGGTAAAATGCAAATAAAAAAAGAATGCAATCAGTGTGCAAATCATTTATCCCCACATTTAAAGTTGAAACTGACTATTTAGGCCCTTTTTGAATTTGATGCCAGCAACACGTTTCAAAACATGGGACAAGCGTATGTTTACCACTGTGTTACATCACCTCTTCTTGTAACAACGCTAGCTTTTGCATGGTATGCTGTTACCAAGCCAGGTGTTCTCTCTCTTCTTTAACCCGTAGGATGCGGGGTCCATGATTCCTGAAAAGAATCTTAAAAAATGTTTTGTCAGACCACAGGATAGTTTTCCTACTTTGCCTCAGTTCAGCTACAATGAACTCAGGCCCAGAGAAAGTGCTGGAGATTCTGGATCTTGTGAATGGTTTCTTGTCTGTATCGTACTGTGTTCACAGAAAATGGTTTTCAGAAGTGTTCCTGAGCCCATGCAGTGCTGTCCACTACAGAATCATGTCTGTATTTAATGCTGTGCCAGAGTGCCCTATCACCACTGCCATACAATATTGGTTTTCTCCCTTGCCCCTTGTGTACAGAGAGGCTATTCTGAAATAACACATTTTCAGCAAGAGTTCCATCCGAAGGTTACAAAGAATATACCTCTTCACAAACGTTAGTGTGAAGTCACTTCATTGAATAACCAGATCCAGTAAATGTTTACCTGCATACTCTTTGAGACAGCATCACCATTATCTCAACATGGTACATTTATAGCATTGAAATATGGCCATTACATTGAGTGGTATTAATCTGTGAAACATTCAAATAAAAAAACAAATGACCAAGAATGGTAAGAACAGTGCAGGTGTGGTCAATGTAAAGGCCAGCTGCTGCTCGCTTGTGTAACTGGAACACAACCATACATGCAGCCAATTTTACAGTCCGAAATTAAACGCTCGCTTAGAAAAATATGGAAAAGTCACGAAGTAAAGGGGGAAATTTACCAGGCAAAGTATGGGGGGCTTTCCCTAGCCACAAGACATAATCACATTTTACAGCCAAGAGAACACATGAAGATGGAAGTCAGTATGTAATTTACACAACTTTCTTCTGTCAGTGTATTAAGAAACCAAAGTTGACACAATTGGAGCATGCACAAAATGTTGGAATGGCATCACTGCAACCCAAAATTAAATACAAATTTTCTGTAGATGAATTTGGCAAACTTAAATGTTGAATGTTCAGGAGAAAACGTATATATATATATAATAAACATGGGCTTTACACTTTTCTAAAACGCCGGCTAGTAGCAACAGGAGCAAACACTGTCACAGTTAAGACATACATTTTCCCCGTATACAACCAATTTCAAGTTGGTTGCTTTTTTCGCCTTGTCCTATCAGAGCAACTGCCACAGGCTAAGGTGAATCAAAGATCGGAACATGCATCCTGAAAAACACGCCCAGCCAAAACATATTGCTTATAATCACACTGCTGACTCAACCAGGAATGTACAGCCTTATCTCCCTAACTACAATCAAAATTATTTGATTGGATGCTGCACAAACACCCAGTTCCCTCCCCTCACGAATTCCATGGAATTGAGGTTGATTGAGGAAGTAGGAAACGGCAGTGCTGGGAAATCACCATTTCCTGGTTTTGACGAGGCAAGCCCAATAAAAAAATGCATGCTCATACAAAGACGTAAAGAGAGAGTAAATGAATTTAAATTGAAACCAGGGCCTCAGAGGCCCTGCGCCATCTGGCTGAGTGTTGTGTTGGATCATCTCTTGCAAGCCCATGGCTAAGCTCAGGCAGCAGTCTGCAACATCTGCCTGCTCTGTCTACATTTAAAGGGTGGGGGCAAACTGAGCCATGGAGAATAGAAGCCCAGGCCTAATTGGCTAATGTACACGGTCTGTCGTCAGTCATTATAAAGCTAAAGTAATCTGAACTTTTGTCCGTAAAAACAGATGGACATTTTCTGGACACTGACACGTCATCCCAGATGACCGTCAGTGCAAAACGTCCACTGAGAAACTATTAACACAGCCAAAGTCCATTAACCGAGTACACATAGAACTCAGAGACGGGGGTGGAAGTCAGAGAGGGAACTCAGGATAACAAAACAGCCACTTTCTTTGATTTAAGGTATGGATGCTGTAATTCCAAACCTACATTCATATTCTTTTGTCCAACTGACTGCAGTTTTCTCAAGGGGAAAGTAATGGAAGTGCTGTGTTTGTTTATGTATCAAGCCTGTCAATTTTGTTTATATCGACTCTCTAAACAGAAACTTGGGAAATCCATTCGTCATACTTCCTAGCATATGAAATTGAGTAAAAGCAACACCCCAATGGAGAGTGAGGGAAACATGGGTAAATAATGATCTCAGAGCAAAAGATATCTGCGCAATAACTTCAAAAGGCATATTCATATCCAAATAGCATCAAGAATATATTCAAATGTGTTTTCAATGAATTTACCAGTGTTATGGAGAAGGCTAATGCACCCAAGTATGGACTGTCAAATTAATATATTTGACATTCAAATTGCATCATTGACAGCTGCCGTCCGACGAGGTACAGATGCTTGGGCACCATCCCAAGCAGACACTCAGACCAGTGCCAGGCTCGTCATTCTCAACTGGACAGTTTCAACATCCGTAATCTTTTCTCAGACCGTCTGTCTACACTTTTTTAATAAATTTAAAAAACTTGTTTTGCAATGTTGACGTGATTAGTCTCCAATGAAACACTACACTTGTTGGTTTACTGAAATGCTAGGATGTGCCAATTCTGTGCATACCAGATTATGCTTGTAACTGGCTAAAATGATGCAGATATAAAAACGAATCTGTCCACTACGGCAACACAAACATCTATTACCATTCAGAAGGCTGGCAGCTAGCTAGCTAGCTAGGGCTTTGTGGGTGGTGTAATTTTGGCAAACTTTTTTTATTTAGTCTACAGAAATATCTTTAAATTTTGCTATTTTGAAAATGACAAAAAAAAGTTCTAAATTTTTGTCGACCAAATGCAATTACAAAATCACATTCTAGTAAAAAAAAAATCCTCATTGGTCCTTACCAGACAAGTGTGGGTAAAGTTAACTATTAGTGTGGTTAAACTGACAATCTTACCAACCACAAATCAGCAAATGGGAACACTTTTATATTTCAGAAAACATTGTCCTGCCAAATAAACTAAGACAAACCAACATAAAATGTTAATTAATTACTATTTTCACAGTTATGTGCTATAATGTCACCCCCCTACCACTCATATGCCCTTGCAGAACTTAACAGAAGAGACCATTGCTGGACAAGAGTAGGTCTTGTTTCAACTTAGCCAATAAACCATGAACCTGGGCCAGCTGAGTAGGCTTCGCCGTTGCCCACAGAGGAAAATACATTTCTTGTTTAAGTCAACCAAAATGTTTGTTCAGTTGAGAAACAACTGCTTTGTCAATTGCGACTGAATTATAGGTGTTTAAGGAAATCCCTATTTTTGCTGTCGGAATTATTACCAATGGGCTTTCAGGCCACCAACTCTGAGGTTCACGTGTTTCATTCCAGCTCTTTAACCAAAAATAACCCCAATCCTACCAGTAACCCAAGAAGTAACCATCCTGAATTAAAGCCTAAACGTTCATTTAGATTGAATTTGTCTGTTGTTATCTACAGACCGCATCACATGGGTCACTGAAAAGCCAGGTTGTTATTCTGTTCCTGCAGTTGGGTTGTTGCCGTATAACTTGTTGTTGCCAATTTTCAAGGCATTTGGAAATGACAGTTCACCAAGTCCAGCACAGCCAGTGCAGCCAGCTCAGCAGGGGGTCTCTGGGGACTTCTTCAGTGGTCTCCAAAGAATCTGGGGACTCTAGGGACCACTCGCTCTTTCCGTGTCTGCTTCTCTGTCCCTCTGCGTCTTTCATGTCTCTTGCCTTTCCGCCTTCTCTCTCTGGGTTTTTGTGAGCTATGAGGCCATGCTGCCAGGACTGACTCTTTTGATTTGAGTGGAGTACATGTGGTTGAAATCGGAGGCCCTCCCCGCTGCCAAGCCACAGGACCCGTAACGGAGCACTGGCGCAGGAGAATGAGCCATTGTTCTGTGCGCAGTTTGAAGGAGAAGGGGAGCTCTCGGGCTAGTCTGTTAAAAAAAAAGAAAAAAGCAAGTAAACTCTTGCTGAGCAAAGCTCTGAGGTCAAAGGGGCCCCGTAATCTGCTGGCAAATCCAGCGGCGACTGACGGCACAAGGGAAGCGCTCCTGGGAGTTGTTTTCCACGCAGAATCCTGTTTCGTACCTGCTCTCGTTTGCATAACTGGGAAGGACCAACATATTCCCCAGACAACATGGTTTGTTTAGGCTCTATAGACGTTCCAGTGCCGGCTTGGTTCCTCCGGCAGTTGGAACGTGGGCAAGAAGCAACTCCAGGCCCTTCGTTGACAGTACACATTAAAATGTCACCAGGGATGTACGCCAGCGACTTGGAGATGTTGTGAAACTCCAGTTATTGCACTGCTGCATATTTCTGAATGTTAATAGGACATTTGTTTAGGAGATACTAGAACTATTTGACCAATGTCAGGTGTTCACCCCCACCCCATGTCAGTAATGTGCAAGTCTTATATCAAATACGCATCTCCCATCTGTTGATATTTAGCGAGTTGAGGAGGAATAAACACAGACCAATTTGACAATACTGCTTGACCAACTTACGGGCTGCTTTAAAATATTTGGATGCATTGGAACAAATCTGGAATTGATCTGTGTTTTTTTCCCCTTGTGAGCGCAAGCCAGACTCAGGATGTGGCACTTTGGACCCAACCATTTTCAACTTAATTAAAATGACTTAACGACTGAGGGGAATAGTGACTGTGCAAATGTCGAGCTGCTTGCTCATACAACCATTAGCCCACAGTCCCACCAGCAGAGCATATGTGGGTATAATAAAAAACATTTACTAACAGGGGCTCTGAGGTTTGTTTACCTCATTGGATACTGCCAAAGCAAAACAAATACAATGGCTCTGGTGGAAATTGGTCATTAAAATTAACAGTTAAATGGGATCACTGGATGCAAGACGTGTGGAAACGCGTGCTCTGTCATCGCTAAGTCAAACAATTGCTAGACTAGCTCACTGCTTGGTGCTATGGTTTCCCCACACTGAAATTACTTTAGGCAACAACAAAATAAAGAAACACAGAAATGTTTTATTTTAAGCCAAGACATATGTGTGAACCTAATAGCTTATTAGCCGTTCTTGCTGTAAAACTGAGTCCTGGGATAAACTTCCTGTATGATTTGACTTTAATGACATGGCATGTAATTAAAACAATTCAAGGCTAGCTGGACGTTGGGGGGGGGTCTTACGTGCTAAGTGATGGCCACAGCCATGAAGCGGACATTTTGAGCTCCGTCACTTTGCTGTCCAGTGTCTTAAATGCGAAGGAATGTTTTTACCATCAATGAGGTGGGCATAGTAAGTGTTTTACGAACCTAGACAGTACAGTAGTTTCTTAATGTAATCAGAAGGTTTTCTTGTAGGGGGTTTTCTCCAATTTGTGATTTTAGGTCTTGCCTATTGACACCAACTCCAGAGCAGGAGTTGCGAATATTGTTTCCTCCCACACAAATCTCACAAAGCCTTTCTGCTTCACACTCTGGGTTTATCAAGGAAGTTATCACAAGCACACACATTGGAGTGGCACGAGCCCTGTCTGACATCCACCGGCCTGCCCAGTGCTCTGTTGCTCTGTCTTGCTCTCCTTAGACCTCTCAGCCACTCACGGTCAAGTACAACAAACAGATACAGTGAATTAATACGTTGCGGGATACCAATTGAGTCAACTGCAGGTGAAGGGAACCAAACAGCAGATTATGTTTGGGGTTGTATTTTAGGAGTGTCAATGACGACGTGATTAAGATTGACACCTTGAACGCCACCTGTCACATACCAGTACAGGTGTGTGATAGGTGTGTTATCAAGGGCAACATTTCATTCGTCGAGGTTAATACATAATTGTTAATTACGTAGTGCCATGCTATATCAAGATGTTGTGTCACCCCATCTTTGGAGCAACATTTTAACGCTGGAGTGACATGGGAATCAACATTAGGGCATCCACACGTAAAATGTTTAAGAACATTTAAAAAAGCCACGCACAACATATTCAGGTATCACAGTATAAGCTGCTGACCATCTCTTCTGCACTCGCTATTTACAGTGCAGGATGAAGCGGGGACTGTCTAGAAAGCCAGCTGTTTCCTACCTCTTGGCAAGTCTCACAAGGTGATTTATGAACTGGCCAAGAGAAGGAGGCTGAGGGGTCCTTCAACAGTTAAGAGCATTAGGTCACAGTAGCTACCACCAATTCCTCCTGGCTGCTTAAGTCATTCCCATTATCACTGCACAACAACAAGCCAACATGTGTGAATCATTACCGCAAAAGAAAGATAATCAATAAAATGTGACTTTATGACTTTGTGATTTATGCTTATGTCCTGCCCCAGTGTTAGCCCTATTATTAGTAATAAGGTCGATCACAGACAGAGGTGTCAGTACTGGCCTAAAACATGACCGAACAGAAGAGCTACAAATGATTTCCCCCTCACACTGTTTGCCCTTTGTGCCATTTGTCCTATCGCTAACCCATTGGCTATCGCTAACCCATTGGCTATCGCTAACACATTGGCTATCGCTAACACATTGGCTATCGCTAACACATTGGCTATCGCTCAGTGGGAGGTGCAGGATGTTCTGGTCACAGGTCAAGAAGAATAGTTTAGGTTTAGTCAGAGGTTAGTTATAGTTAATGCTTAGCTAGGATTCGAGGCTAGTTAGAGTTAGTTACCGGTAAAGGCTACCTAGGCTTAGGTTTGAGTTAAGTTATTTAGAGTTTATTAAAGGTTTGCTGGAATTAGGGGTTAGCTAGAGTTAGGGGTTAGCTAGCGTTAATGGTTCTCAAGTTCGTCCATGTATAAAACAGCACCACGCAAAAACGATAGGTCACCAAGTGCCTGAAGTTCTGTAAATAGTAATGGTACTATGTGCATTGTTGAAAGCTATACTGAAGATTAGGTAAATCCCTCTGTTAGCCATGGGTAGTGCTCTGATATATCTGCCACCGCTATTCACCAAAGGCTGCCTGGAGCCTAAAAGACAATGTTTTAGTTCATGTTTAATATGAAAACAATATCTGCCCCTTTCCCTCCCCATGCCCCATTTGTGTAGCTAATTAAGGAATATTACAGTTTGCATTGGCCTAAACAAATCTAGCCTGGTTCCTGATCTATGACCGCCCTGGGTCATAGATCAGGAACGAGAATAAAAGAAGAGTCAAGGGTGCTTAGACTTAGGGGAGCAAGAACTCAACACCTAATTTATTTGGAGATGTCAAGAGTTAATGCCCTCTTGATCGTCTGTCTCTAAACATTATTGCACGGTCAAACACATTTCAACAGCCGGGATTCCATATCCTTTTACACTGAATCTGGAAACTTAAATCATGTCAGAAACAGTGGATGTAAATAAACACAATGCGTTCAGTAATAACATGTCGTTCTGTGGGCGCTCCGTGTTTCCATGGATTTTGACGAATAGTTCATTTTGTTGCCGTTTTTGGCGAAGTATGTAAGTTCTTTATTTAGAAAGGGCAAGGTTTTGTTTGCTTTGTTAAAATATTGAAAATATATATATTCAGCCTTGGTGGATGTCATTCAGCTGAGCGTATAGGTTGGTAACTGAATTAATTTCAAGCTTTTTTCAACAGGCTGGAATGAAATACCTTCATTATGTACTATGCATTAATAAAGCCTCCGTGTTGCAAAACATAAAGGCCTGGACTTAAAATTTGGCTAGTGGCAAATAGAGTAAATCATATTGAAGGACAAGCCTCACGGATCCCCACTGCATAAACCGATCTATAAAAATGTGTCGTAATGAATTCTTCCTAGACTGTTAAACGCTGTCAGTAATATATTCTATGACTGTGCACGTTTGCTAATGAAGGATTTTGGTGCAGGCCACCTGTCAGGTGAAGCCTAGACTATAAACGTGCAGTAAAAACATTCCGCTGCTCCTTCTTCACATTAAAGTTGAGCTAAGAGTTTAAATTACCTCAAGACCTTTCATAGAAGAATATAGAGAGACATATTTCAATGCCCCAGAAAGAAGAAGTGAAAAGTTGTGGTCTTTTGGTACTTAGATGAAACGTGTGTAATATACATTAAATTCTGGTCAGATTTAATACTATTGGCATGTCACAAATGAATCATAAAAATTAGCCTATAAAGAAATCAGAAATATTTCCAGTTCCAGTAACGTTCTGCAGGATGTGGAACCCATGTTGAAAATCCCAGACGGTGGGTGTATAGTGTTTTCCCTGTGATTGTGGCAGGCTGATCCCTGTGGCAGGACACGTCATCCCACTTTCTACCCTCAGTCACCTGGATCACATGACATCAGTGATCTGTTACGGATCAGATCAAGTCCTGTTCATGGCCCTGCTAAGATGGAAAGAAGACGGTTCTTGGCGTGTATTTATGAGTTCTGATTGGTGTTGTCTCTATCTCTTGAGGGGTAATAATAATATGGATAATATTTTATTGAAATAAAATACAACACAGTAACTTCAAAGAGCGAAAACATGAGTCAATTTGACATTCATTTTGGGGTTACCGGATGTCATAGCAGATATCAGTAAAATATTGACCTAGAATACAGATTTAACATGTTTACCAGATTGAACATGTTTAACGTGTCTGTCATATTTCCACATACCTCTACCAATTCCACAACAGCCCGGTCAAAAACAAGGTGCTTTGACATATTTTATATTTATAATTTTATGCAGTCCAGCAGAATCCCTCCAACATGTTATTTTCCATTAACAGTTTGTGATTATTGGCAACTGGTTATGAATGTGGTGCAGTAAAGCCAAAAGGTTTCAAAAAGATGCTCTGTCATGTATGTGCCATGTCATCAAAACCACTTACTTTAAAGCTTGGAATGTCACGGCTAACGGAGAGATGATAGTGATTGTACTTATAGGTTTTGCACATCCAGCTAAATGTTAGGTTTAAACAAATGTTTTGTTAGTCCGACACTGCATCTTTTTATGGAGCTAGAGTTTTACTCAATAACCTTGCGAAATGCCAGTGGATATTTTCAGTGTAATATTCAGATGTACTAGTTCTACTGTATTTATTTAAGCTTACATGTCTAAGAAAAATTTATGTTCACATCCACAGTAAAACCAAAATACAAGATATGCACCAGTTGGATATGTCTGTCGTTTTAGCAGGCAGGTGCAGTACTCAGTTCATTACAATGAACAGAGCTCATGGTCCATTCAGTATCAGTTCCCTGCACAAACGAGCAGCCGATCAAGAGAAGGGTTCCACCTGTAGGACAGTGGAACATAAACTCCAACACGCAGTTCGTGGCCAACAAAAAAAATCCTACGATATTAATGAGGACTATCTAGATACAGGGAAAAGCAGGGCACTGCAGGAAAAATGACTGGAGGACAAACACAAGACTAATAAAAAAGTTTGCTGAAGAAAAGGGTTCATCAGGTCACACACAAAAAGATCGGCCACAGCTAACCTAAAGCTGCTGTGGTTTAATATACACAACTCTATTTTATGGATTTGGACTATCATGGGGTCACACTAAGGACCATGAAGCCTTCATCGTAAAAAGCTTTGAGTAACCCACATAATAAGGAATTATGTGTGTATTCCATTTTGCTCAGGCACGAGGCGAACATACATGGCAGTTTAAACAAACCAAACTGGATAACCATAAGCAGAACCTTTATACTGGATATACCTCAGAAGACTTGCATATGTTCTAAAATCTAAAACGTTACTATGGTTTCCACTTTCGCACAAAACGGTGTGTGCATAAAATTGATTTATTGCCGTAATCAGTGAAGAACGCACAACTGAGCAATAGGAGCTAATTACAGCGAAGAGACGACAGTCTGACTTGAGTTCAGAAGCCTTTTGGAGAGAAAGATTTAGTTAAGACTAATCAGACCACATTTTTCATATAGCTATAGCTAATCTTACCATTTAAATATATGGTCTCACATAGCTACCGAAGACATTCAACAGACTTATGAGACTTTGAGACCCAACATTACTCTGTCAGGGCTGCATGCTAACAGCCAATTCAGCCAACTTAGAAGAGGTTAACCATCGCACATTAAACTTCTCATTGACAGCCTTCTCACAGACATTGCACTTGCAGGAGAAAGGCTCCCCTTTGGTGGGAAGTGGAAACTGACTCTGATCAGAATGTCTTCCCCTGCTATATGTCACCAGGTACATTCACACTAAAATCATGAACAAACACCACTTATCCAAAGACGCCAAGCATGTGCAGTCTGTTTCCAAAACCTGCCTGCTGAAGAATGCACTTCGGGTCAAGTCTTTTATCCTCAGTGAAAAACATTTGATCATGGAGTCATCTGTGCAAACAAGCTCCTGGCGTACTGCACGGGGGGGAGAAAACAAAGAAATGGGTTCTGGAATGGAGGAGTAAAAAATGAAAGCCGGCAGAGGTTTGGTGCAGGAGATGCGTGTTGACAGTTACGCTGTCAAGACTGGTGATTGTCCCCAGATGTGGGCTC
Organism: Novumbra hubbsi; assembly: GCA_016801125.1. Classification (NCBI taxonomy): domain Eukaryota; kingdom Metazoa; phylum Chordata; class Actinopteri; order Esociformes; family Umbridae; genus Novumbra; species Novumbra hubbsi. Next base: position 51,004 of record JACXGK010000375.1, read on the forward strand.
CCCTGCATCATATGTCATATGACGGAGTGAGCGTACGCAGACTGCTTTTCCCGGTAAAACAGCCAATGGCTTGCCGTGTTAATGACAAGTGAAATTAGTCAGCTTCCAGGCTTGCTTACAGGGCAGAGAACAGTTTAATTTTAACACCTTCCCATGTTCTTTGCAAATCGACAGTTGGTGAACCCATGGAGGAAATAAACGCACTGCGTTATTCATAAAAGGCGCAGGAAAGGTGGAAACGTTTGGATGTGACTTGTGATCGGAGCCAGAGCCTCTGCAAACTCTCCCTGGAGAAGAATACATTGTGTGCCGTTCCATTCCACTCAGGTCTGTGGACGCACCTATAAGGGACTGCAGCTCGAGGTCTGGATTAGAAATTGCTTAGGTCACTGAACCACACAGCCAGTGGAAATGATTTGTTGTTCCTGTGTAACTTTCCTATGGTCTTTTTCTTACCAGGAGCCGGCAAACAGTTTTCACGGTGTATAGTGAGGGAGTCGATGCGAACAGCTGGTGCTTTTCAGCTAAGCCACTGCATGGCTGTGTTTGTTATTCTTTTTTCTTATTTCTTACATTTTGGGGGAATTAGCTCAATATCCCAGTCTGGTTTGAGATTAAAATATTAAATATTGACATTAATACATATTTTACCAATGTCTAGCATATAGTGTTTCATTTTGAGTCTATCAGTTTATTTCATGCACGTAAAATCCAGACTTAATCTGCCAAACACTAAATTTGACCCAAGGTAGCGTAAATGGGAATGCCCAACTAAATCAGCATGAAGTCAACAAAAGTACACATTGAACACAGTTTTTAGAATGACTCAGAATGAGGACAATTATCTTTCACCTTGGGGGAAAGGAGGACTGCTAATCAACTGTAAGGCTATTACCAAGTGACTGGGGCTGAAAAATATTCCCAGAGTCCTAAACAGACAGCTGGAAGCTATTGCAAAGCTTTGGGGGGGTAGGAAATACACCCCCATGTGCAACCTGTGAATAATTGTTTTATTCTGAAACAACCCTGAAATGAGTGTGAGAGCAGCCTAGGGGATAGATGAGGGGTTAAATAAAGTGATTGTGAGGAACTTGTTTACACTAGCAATACAGATGGAACCCGGATGTGTCTCTTTCGACTCCATTGTAAAATTAGCCTTGAAGGAAACCATGCACTTTATTGGCACCTTGGAAAAAAAGGGGTTCGAGAGAGGCAGTTTCGTCCCGAAAAAAACCCCTCATCTCGTTTCATTTCACACCACATTAATAATGGAATTACTTGGTGAAATGTAACACGGACAGGGGTCCTCCGGTGTTGAGATGCCGCGTCTCGCCAGGCTCTTTGGAGGCACAGCATGGCAGCCTTTCCTGCTTCTGTTTTGGGGCTTGGAACCCCATCACGCCCACCCTGCAAGACTCAAGGTGGAGTTGACTGAAACCCAAGACGTGCCTTCCTAAAAGCCTGCGGCTGAGGCCAAGCCACGAGCTGTCAATGGGCATTAAGGTGATCACCCTACACCTGACGCGCGTGCGTTGCGCAGGGCTTTCGTGGTTACATCCCCGAACCTCTGACGACTAGGCCCAAACACACACACCTCATCTCCAACGACATTCACTCTCCGTCCCAGTCAAGTTGGGAACTATGTGGGGGGGGGGGTTACTCTAAAGTTAATTGCGTGTAATTTAAACAACATAATGGGCTCTGTGTTCAACAGGATAAGTCCAATAACAAAGGCATAGTAGGCCATTTTGCCATAACAGAAAATGAATTATTACCGGGTTGGGTTTCAACCCAGGTCACAAGGTCACCGCCTTATAAAGTAAGAGCTTCACACGATATTGCCTGCTGTGCCAGTTACAGAAATAGTATTTTCTTCACATGCTTTCTAAAAACATTTTTTTCGGGCAGTCAGACCTCTATGTCCGGGCACCCACACAATGTTGGCGCAGGGACATCCCAATCTCTAGCATACCGTTGTCTCAGGGGAGGTTTGTGTTGGACGCGCTCCACATCACCTCATGTTTGAGATTATCGGCAAGCCACCCAGAGAGTAGTATCCGAGAGGAATTTTTTAATAATTTTGTCAAGCACAAGGGAACCCACCCCTCAGATACCCGTAGCATGAGACTGGTCTCCACTGGGTAGGGTATGTGATCCCTGCATGTCTTCAGTCACCGCTGCGTTGTTACTCTACATCGTGGCGGACATGTTCAGGAATCCCTGAAAAACTCTGGAGATGCGTTCAAGGCCAAGATGGAGAATATGATGTGGTCAACAGAGTCAGACACAATCTGAGGCAGCCACTATCTGAGGCAGCCACTCTCTGAGGCAGCCACTATCTGAGGCAGCCACTATCTGAGGCAGCCACTATCTGAGGCAGCCACTATGCACGCCGGTCCGCGTGGTTTTCCATACCATTAAAACATCAGGAAGGTTTCTGTGTATACATTTGAACTACTTTGTTTCCCAAAACTTGCAGCCATCCATATCCCCAGTAATAAATTGCAATCAAGAGACTTTTTGAGGACAGATATTCAGTCATTTCTACAATGTTTCTATATCCCTGTGATTTCGAAAAATTACAGATCTCCCTGAACTTGGACTGACTGTTTTTGCAGTTCATTCGTATGTTTGTTAGCATAATTTGCTAACAGTGTCCAGTGAAAATCTATATTTTAATTAACATTCTGGCAATATAGTGCGAAATGCATCATTCATGTTCCTCGTAATATCTGACTCCCACACCATTCAGAAAATGAATACATTCTAGCCATTCTGATTGGCCCTGTGATTGCTCCTATAGATAGAGGGATAGATTTTAAAAGATTTTGTGAGATGTGTGATGTGTTGTTTATATGTGCATACAATATGACTAGAACACTATCATTCCCGATCAAGCTATGAACTTCTAGATTTGAAAGAGAGTGGTTTGGATAATATGGGGCCACGAATCGGCACTGTGAATTTGACAGCCAGTGGCTGCAGAAAGTCTCATCTTGATATTAGCACAAACTACTAACATTTAATGGGTATTTTCACTATTTTACTTTTATAGATGTCGTTCATTTTGAAGGACATGGTTATGGTCCTCTCTCCGGGTGGGAGAAAGCAGGAGAGCAGAGGAGTGTGTGTGTGTGTGTGAGTGTGTGCAAGGGCCAGCACCTTGGCATAAGTGACTGCTTAGGGCCTCCGACTGCCAGCGGGCCCCAGACAGTTACCGAGCACCAGGGCCCCCAAAAGGCTAGGGCCAGCACCGCGCGTGGGTCTGTGTCTGGGTGGCCACCAGAGCTCAAGGGCTCAGCCTTGCATGCTGTACCTGCCAGCCTGCCTCAGGTACTCCCTAAATCTGCTCTAACATTTCCCCCTGTGAAAACAAAACAGCTGGGACGCATTCATTACTCCGCCTCGGTTCGGGTGGGGGGAGGGAGTGCTGCCTCCATTGTGGGTGGGGAAATATAATATCCTTTTCATATATCTCTACTAGACTCGGTCATTACGTGTGGCATTACTGTTTACCGCAGAGCACTTCGTAAGATCCACACGTACATTGAGTGAATGGTGGAAATGAACATTGTGTCGCGGCGTTAAAACACCGGAGGAACAAGGAAAAAAAAAAACTAGCAAGCGTGACTAAAGCCTGAAACTGAAACCCAATGTAGCCAGTGATTCGATTCGCATAATTCTGGCCTAGCTCACCCAGGGGAGGATTTTGGAGGTAAATCAAAAAACCGCCCCCCATGAAGAAATCTCAATACTGCCAGTGATAGGCTTAGGCTAAAATATAAGTCTATAATTGCCTGTCGACAAAATACGAAATCCTTTATGCCTCATGAATATTATCTTTAAATGGAGAATCTTCCATAGCTTATGTACCATGAAGGAAATTAATCTTATCAAAGGACATATTATAAACGTTATTACTCATCCACATGCCTTCTGAGTTTGGAAACCTGTTATTAAACGTATTGAGGTGTATTCAATTTGATATAAGCCCTTCATTAGGTGACACATTCTTTACATGCTGTAAATGCGGCAGCATATTAACAGGAATCTACATGCCAAATGAAGTGGACACCTAAAACTTCCGTGCTCTCTGGACAAAGTGGTGATTGCCATGGAAACACTCTACCTCTAAAAATAATGGAGCAGGTGTGAGAAACCAACTGTTCCACATTGCTATGGCGACATATAGTTTGCTATGGAGGGATTTGATTTAAAAAGATTTTGGAAATATCAACTTTGCCATATGTAAAGGGATATGCTTTTAGACCTTTTTTTAGTGTTGCTTCATTTGGTCGGTTAGGAAATTGTGCAAACATCCATAACTTAATGCCTGTCCTAAACTCTGAGTTAGGCCAAGGGTACATCACATGGTTGTTTAATGCAATTGTGGAAAAAACATCTCATAAACAGTGTTACACCAGGTAGCTCATTTGGGCTACCACAAGCTGTACAAAATGGCGTGAGTGCTTATATCAACTGCTAGACAAATGTTCCTCCCAAGGTTTCATTTAGGGTCGGAGGGCATGCCAGGCCGCAAAAGTGCCCAGAGCACCTAAGACCATTGTCATTATAGAAGTCAGTCAAAGGACCTGGGATGGGACCCATCAAAATCCCCTAAAGAAAGTATAACTTACTTGATTGTACGTGTGATTTCAGTCATTCACCAAATAGAATATAGCCTGTATGCATTCAAAATGATGGAACTAACTAACATGTAAAGCTCCATGAAGTACTTTCTTAAATTTGCAATTCATAAAAATACTCACACGTAAGAATAATTTCTGATTCAATGTTGCTGTTTCAGACTGCTTGTCTCGCCACTGCAGCTAGGCCAGACTAGGTTTTTAGACTTCTCACTAAATCCTTTATGTAAAGGCAACGTTAGTGCCCCACACACAGACAGCCACCCTAACACCAGGGAGGAAATTAAAGTATGGGTGTTTGGCAAGAAACAGAGAACACGTTGACCAAACTGATGCCGCCCCCCCCCTCCCCCCGGGGCCTAAACATCCAGCAAGATCAACATTGTTTCATCTGTCAGTACTCGGATGCTCCTGAGCTTACCTCTAGGCACATTTTACTTGGACCCTAAATTATTTTGCTACTCCAATTGCTGTGTGTTTTATTATCATCAATCATCACCACCAGCTCTTTTCTGTGTTGGACTAAGTAGTCTGTGGAGTGGAAAGGTGAGAAGATTAGTAAATCAAAACAAAGAGCTATCACACTTTATTGCCTGAGCAAGCCTTGAGAGGTTACCCGCATTATATATTTAAGTCAGACTTAAATGACCTAAGTCATGCCAAATGCAACAACACGTCACTCGCCTAAAAGACATAGCAGTTAGAAAAAATCATTGAGGATCATGATTTCAATTTAGTCTGGGGAAAAAACGCTGAATCAAAACTAACTGAAAGTCACCATTGTTCCAAGGGAGTTAAGAATTATAGATTCTTGCCACTGTGCTTGTATAGTTTCTATTATGTTATTATGTTACGTCTAGGTTGGATTTTAACGTAGCGTTGCCATAGCTTTTTGGGTACCCTCAACCCAAGCTAAAAGAAAACATTTACAGCAAATCCTGAAGTTGTTTATAAATTATCTGAGATGAATTGTAGTTGAGGAATCTGATGAATGTGAATGCAACATCTCGTCATGCTATTTCCTAGCAACAGTGCGTGTCAAGTTGATGTTCGGTGTTCTCTTAATAAAGCATAAACATTAAACGGGACCATGTGCCACTGTTTGAACGTGATTCTACGTAATTGTGTATGACAGCATTATATAAAAACATCAACCATTTGTCCGTCTCTTCAAGATGTCAATCCATCAATCAATCAAATGGAGCACATTTTACATTTGCAGTTGACACAAAGTAAATTGACTAAACACCCAGCCTGAAACCCCAACGGGCAAGGAACAACAGGGTTGATGCACAGTGGCTAAGAAAGACTTCCTAAAGGAGCTAGCCTGAGGGTCTGCGTGGTGACCAGTCCTCCTCTGGCGGTGCCGGGTAAACATTTTAACAGTACAAAATGTGATTTTTAATAAAATCCACGTGGGCTGTTTCGAGTCTATAACATATAAACATAATTCCAAGACAGAAGCAAGACCCGAGAGACAAGGACAGGGACGTGTGGCATGGGGGGTGACGTCTTGATCTGCAACACGACCAGGAGGACTTTAGACAAAAACCTAGTATATTCTTAGGTGTGGTCCGAGGCCTAATGACCTCAAAACTTTAAAACGGAGCAGGACAAAGGATCAAAGAAGACTTGATACACTACCTTATTTTAAAGCAGATGTCAAAAGTTCGAGACTCCACCTCCTCCGAGGTAGTGCCACAGCCTCACACAGAGGTTTGCAGGTGTGAAGGAACATTAAGGAACATTGTGTCGGAGCTGTATCAAGTTTGTGCAGTGCTCACGACTGGCACCCACAATCCAGCGAGGTGTCTCTTGAACACACCAATGTAAATTCAAACTCCAATGCAAACTAAAATGAGCCTATCTAGCTTTTCTATCTCTCTCTCATAATGTAAATAAACCCTTAAATCTGCACTTGCTATTGTCTTTCTGATGGATTTAACTGACAGTTTTAAAAGAGGTCAAATCTGAAACGGCACCAAACCGGTAAACTCTCATTCTGTCAAGGCTTTGTCTAAATAAAATATCCACTATACTCCGATTGCAGACTTGAACGAAATATCTTTGCCTCTCTGTTTCATGCACTATCTGCATCGAGATACTATTTTTAGCCTGGTTGGAAAACAGACTTAACGTTCAAAGACCTACTGAGGGTTGTATCTGCTTGCTATTTCCGGGTGCCTTAACAATGTGCTAATCAGTTGAGGGTTTACTGGCATGGGTCTGATAATGCAGCTTTCCATTAAGAGTGTTGGAGAGGATAGATGCAAATTGGGCTTTGGGTGGTCATGCTAAAACTTTTGTTTCGTAATAGCACTCGTACAAAATACAGAACAGCCCTAGAAACATCTGTGTAGTGATAGCACTTGTACAATAGCATAGGTAAGTCACATTAAATGTTTAGAGTTAAGATGTACAATTTTCTGCAACGGTCAAAGTGTTGTCTAAGGGCTAGTTAAACAGTGTAAAGGTCCCAGTATAGCACATTAAAGAGCCAGTTAACCAGAGTGTAAAGGTCCCAGTGTTGAGTATTGAAGGGCAAGTAAATCAGAGTGTTAACATCCCAGTGTTGAGTATTGAAGGGCCAGTAAACCAGAGTGTAAAAGTCACAGTGATGGGTGTAGAAGAATAAATGATCCACATCCCATTCTGCATTGTTAGATATGTTTCCTAAGGGTTCAACAAGCGATATGCTGTTGCAGCAATGTCACAGCACCTGAGGTTAGAGTTCTGACAACCTGTGACATGAACAGGCTAGGTGGTTGCGAGTGCACCAAATCAGCCCTTTGGGACGCTTTTCTTAATTCCTCTTCCTTCATATCTAAGGGGCCCACGTAGACCACGGACGGTTTTATAATGAGGAGAACACAAATGAGCATAGGGCCCTGTACGGTCACTGCGAGTCAGTTCTCAGTTTTTACTGGAGTCTGACCACAATTTGTATCCAAAACATTACCCATGTAGGAAATAATGAGGGCCGGTCTTCAATCAGCAATCGCCTGCCAAAGTCAATGTAAAAGTCTCTGGCTCATTAAAGTCTTCAGAGAGGTCAGACAATAAAGGCTTTCATGTGTTGTTCGACCACTGGCCATCACCCCGCAGAGATGGGGTGAGCTCCTGTCTACAGACGTCTCCCCTCATCTTTAGTTTGGCCAAAACCTCAATGTTAGTTCACAGGCCCCATCACAAGTGTTTCGATATAGACCAGAGCTCGGGACTTGCAAGGCCATGACCATAAAAGTAACCCCTGCATTACAGCTAGTGACCGTAAAGTCTTTCTCTGGAAGACCCTTTGCGGCTTCATGAATCTGTGGCGCCACGGATGTCATTGGAAAATTGCATGCGACAATAAGCATGGAGGATCCATGAATAATTCATGTTTTGCATGATGGGCAACAGAAAGCCTAAAAAAACAGAGGGACCTCCCTTTTCAGGATTACAACCCGGGGTTGGTTGTTCAGGCATTAGAAGGCAATTTGCCTGCTGACCGGGAGTCCTCTCAGCGTTCTGGCTCGGCATAGCGCGTCTGCTCCCGACTGCTCCCCTGGCTCAGCTACATCACGGCTCACACTCCAGATCTGTTTTGGAGGTTGTGGCCTCTTTGGAATGTATCCACACACACACACAGCCCTCGTTCTCCTTCATGTTCTCGGCGAAGCAAGTCCTCAGCCATCAGCCGGAGACACGCAGGACCACTAAAACCAGAGGACTGAGGCCCCTGAACCGAGACCACAAAGCACAACTCACCAACTCTTTTGTCAGCCTAATTTATATGCGGGTAAATGAGCTCCAGTGCCGGACGGATGTGGCCTGTAGACATGTGTTAACGCACAGCCAGTTGGGGTGAAGTGATATTCCCTAATCAGCTCCCAGAGATGGTCCAGAGGATATTGACTACCCAGGGTCAGCGGTAGACTCATTCATTCTTCCAAAAACAGCATGTCCACTAGGTTGGAAAACAGATGGCTTCCCTTGTGTTCGGTAACCTGAAGTCTGACGTCATTATTAAATCTCTGAAGAAAAAAAACAAAGTTGTCAGTAGATTTTCTTCAACAGCAGCCAAACTTTCTTTTTTTTTTACTCTGTCATTAAGGTACTTATAGAATTCAATTGTAACTCAAACTGTTATCCATTCAGGGATGACCCCGAAATGGTGGTTCACACTTCATCTAGTGCACTGTAGAGTGTTGCTGGTTAAAACACATTTATACTTCACATCCTTCAACTGTTGTTTTCGGGAACATGAGAAGGTACACGTTTAAAGTGCATAGAGAAAGAATTCTTTTTGCAGTCCCAGGCTGCTGATGTCATGCAGAGGCTGTCATTTTGTGTTCCTACTTTTTCATGATGACAGAGACAATTGGATGTTTCACCACAGTTAGGTATTTGTGTCGCCATGACGGTTGTCTACAGACATGTCGATAGGCGGAGTACGAACCAGTCATAACTTTTAGATGTTTTTGCGTGGAGCCCGAGATGTTATTGTATTGTGTCAAAGGTAAATTGGCTTAAAACTTAAAGCAGGCATGCATGTTTAGTATTTAAAGTACAACTTCATCTCTCATTGATTTCCAAATGGTGACCTTTGTTGTTTTGTTAAAGGAAGTGAAAGATCAGAACTGTTCTCGTGTGCCATTATAAACATATGGAGTAGTGTTGGACTGAAACTTAGCCTGCACATTGAAATCCTTGAGATGTACCATTCGCATGCGCAGCCCTGTCCAACTGCATTGATGCGAGACTCGTGAAATGATTAAATTAATTCACCATTATAGTGGAAGTGACAGAATGAGTGGTCATCAATGCTAATGTGATAATAGCCAGGACATAAGGCAGTTCCAAACCTTTTTTTGGAGGTGAACCAGATACATTAACTAAAACGTATTACGTAATTATGAAATACGAATGTAAGAGAAGAAAGCTTAAATGTACTTTTCATTAACTGTGTTTAGAGTGCAAATGCCAGCGATGCTGCCAGACAAAAAGAAAGCCTGTCATTTAAACGTATTATCGTTATCAGAAACCAAGTACAGTCCCAAATGGCACCCTTTTCCCTGGTACTCCATGTATGCTTAAGTATTTTAAACATGGCCATAGACGTTTCTGGAGGCGATAGGGTGCCATTGGAAGGTAACATTACTTTGTACTTTTACAGTTAGAAGTCACAAAAACATGTGCTATAGAGTGCTAAGGGGCTGTGATATTTCATAGTTAAATTGTTATTGTTTCAAATTTATGCATGGTTGACTTGTGTAGCAAGCCAACTACAACTCGCAAGCCAGCTAGCTTCCTGGGATACTAAAGAAAAAACTAGCTAGCAAACTGGTGGAGTTACCGAAAGAGAGATGTAGAGTATGTGTCAGCACTTAAGTATGGCTTCATGACTCAGTGGAAAAGATTCTGTTTCACAGAGATTGGAACCAGAGAATCCTATTCCATCAGCCAAACTCCACTCCTAATGATGTCATTCTTCATGGATGCCAGTTGGGTCCGTTGAGAGAGTGGGCGCCAACAGATTCGGAAGTCCAAAAACAATGAGGTTTTGCAGTTTGGGGATATTAGGAGGTGAATAATGTTTTCACACCTAAACACATCTCACGTGGATATCCAAAAGTGATATTTCGGAATGTATTTTATGTTAATCAGCATGTGCTGAGTTAACCCTGAGACAATTTGGGTAATTTGTTACTTTGTGACCCCTACCCCGGAGGCCTTATCCAAACAATGTCTAATTCCTGTGAGGCCAAACAATGTAGATCACATGCGTTCCAGCACAGAATAACACTTGCAGTAAGCTATGTAAGAGAAGTGTTCAGTAGATGATGTTGATGAGGTCCGTCCTAAAAAAAATAAATGTACCGAAGTACATTACAAATGTTGCAAATGTACATTACAACATGTGTCAAAGTACCAAAACAACACCTGTAAAGCATGTCACGTATTTGAAATGTTGAAGCAGACTCTTTTCCAACCATTTTATTGGCTGTTTACTAAACAAAACATCTCAATGGGTGGTCCAGGTATGACATTACATGAGATAGGAAGGGCCTTTAGACCCTTGTTCACTCGAGGAAGGGTGGAGCTGATGACATTAAACTCCTTTAATGGGCTTCTCCTTGCAGTTGTATCAAAATAAAGAAAACATTTTACATCTAAAAATGGTTGGTTTACTCTTGTGTTTTACCATATAAACAGCAGAAATGTAAACAAACTGCATAGCCTCAAAATATGGTACAGAAAGATTCAAAAATATGTGCAAACACACTACGGTAAGTTAGTTTGGATGGTCAGGCCCTGTTTTCTGTCTGTCTCCAGACCTGCAATACAGCCATTTACCAAAACATAGATTCGGTGACCACATCATTCCTGTTCAACATTATGATCCAAGCTTTAAGGCCTGAGTCAATAGTTACTGCAAACAACACAGGTAATTCCCTTCCTAACCCCCCTGCACCGCCCATAAAGTAGCAGCATGTGAACGGTACAGTGTTTTCAGTACTGTCATGCTTTTTTTGTCCTAGATCATTTTCTGTACTGTACATAATTGGTACACCTATTTTGGTACACCTATTTTGGTCAGTTTCTCCCATTCTTCTTTGCAGGACCTCACAAGCTCCATCAGGTTGGATGGGGAGTGTCGGTGCACAGCCATTTTCAGATCTATCCAGAGCTGTTCAATTGAGCTGTGACTCAATGACATTCAATGACATTCACAGAGTTGTCCCAAAGCCACTACTTTGTTATCTTGGTTGTGTGCATAGGGTCGTTGTCCAGTTGGAAGATGAACCTTTGCACCAGCCTGAGGTCCATAGCTCTCTGGAGCAGGTTTCCATCAAGGATGTTTCTGTACATTGCTGCATTCACCTTTCCCTCAATCCTGACCAGACTCCCAGTTCCTGATGCAAAAAAACTTCACCAAAGCATGATGCTGTCACCGCCATGTGGGATGGTATTGGCCAGGTGATGAGCAGTTCCTGGTTTGAGCAGTTCCTGGTCTTTCAGGTGCCTTTTGGCAAACTCCAGGCAGGCTGTCATTTGCCTTTTACTGAAGAGTGGCTTCTGTCTGGCCACTCTACAATACAGGCCTGATTGGTGGAGTGCGGCAGAGATGGTTGTCCTTCCGGAAGGTTCTCCTTTCTTCACAGAGCAATGCTGGAGCACTGTCAGAGTGACCATCGGGTTCTTGGTCACCTCACAGACTAAGGCCCTTCTCCCCTGAAAAAGTAAAGCGCTGTAAATACTTTCCGGATGCGCTGTATGTCAGTATTGGCCTGGTACTGGATATATACATGTCTGAAGTTTCCAGATTGTTTGGATTTGCTAAGGAATTGCGTACAGTGATGTATGCATGGATGAGGAATGACCAAAGGAAGAAATGTACCAACATGCAACATTGGATCACAGGCACCAGCCTATGTTGTTACAAAGGACTGTTCCAGGCATATATACAAGGATTGCAAGACATTGCTTACCAATAAATCAAAACAACACATCCAAAAGAAATAGACAAAAAATTAAGTTGTTATTAAATGTATAACAAACCATAGAGGGAAATACCTTTAAACATACATGTATTCACATTGAAGCTGCTAAATGACATAAAGAGATGCTTTCACTGGGACAGTCAGGAGCTGAAACAGAGAGCTCTCAGGTCAGGAGCTGGCCGAGAGCAATAAACTGAATGAAAACGGAACCAACTTAAAGAGGAAACTATTTATCCTAGCTCCATAACTCTTCCTGCTACTTTCCCCATTTTATTTTACGTCCAGCTTTGCACTGATTGCATTAGCAGGTCCATTGTGGCCTTGAGAGAACAAAGCAGTCATGGCTGGAAACACAGCCAGGGCTGTGGAAGGCAACTCAGGGCTCTGGGTCGATGTAGCGATGGCCCCTGCACCACAGGATGGGAAATGGCCCCCAGGTCCTGACAAGGCACAGACATGTCCAGCTTAATGATGACATTTTCAAAGGGATTACATCCTTTAAGGCCACAGACCTGAGAAAAGCGTAGAGGCACCAGATTGAGGATAGCGAGGCAGATGACCATATGCAGTGGCGAGACACTAGACACACTACCTCAGATATACCATAGCAAATTCCTTGTATGGGTGAACCTACTTGGCAAAAATGCTGATTGTGATTCTGATTCCCTGGGCACAGAAGAAATCTTGTTCATGAAACCACTCTGCCGCACCTACGACCATACAAAACCCTTGATCACATGCTGAATGTGCATCGACGGCAAAATATTAAGGTAATGTCTTTGTAAATAACCTTTGCAAAGGGTGGGCGAGTGTCCTTTTATAATTAGAAATGCCTCATCCACTAAGATACACTTAGCCCTACTGTATCTAATTAAATAGAGGCTTGACATTCCTTCAATCAGTGTCATTTTTCTGTTGTTGAGTTCATGGATAGGATCTGCATACTTCACGATGAATGAATCAAAAATAATGATTGTAATTATCTCCTAACAGGCTCCTCTTCATGTTTACAACTTTCAAGCCAGTGCTTTTCCTCAACACGCTTCTCCGGAGGAGGAGAGGAGGGGATGTCAATATGGCTTACATCAGGACTGAGAGTAAATTATTCTTAATTACTTACAGAATGCCCTTGAGCTTGGGGGTATTGAGGTTACAAACAGATGATGACTTTAGTGTAGCAAACTTGGTCACATCATATTACATGAACTAAGAGAAAACAGACTTGTGCCTCTGCCAGTACATTTGTAATTATACAAAAATGTTTGAACAGATAAAAAAAAAAGTTGCAGTTCAGGCATTTTGTTAGAGGGCACAACCAGAGAGTAATATATTAGAGGTAAAATTTGCTGATTTAGCACAGTAGACCATTTAGTATTACAATTCTGGCAATCACCTTGAAGCTTTTGAGAATTTATATATTTTTCCGTTTAACTTTTTGAGATATTGCTGACAGTGAAAATTAGAGTAAAGAGGAACATTCCCAAAAACAGACATTTATCCCGTAGTTCTCAGAGGAATTAGATCCAACAATAAGCAGGCTTTGTCAAAAATACCTATAGTATTTAATTCAGCGCCCGTGGAGTTCACATAATAGTCATACAGTATTTTTTACATATTCGGATACACGGATATGTAAGGCTAAATTCAAACCACACCCATAAGTAAAGGTAACCCAATTTGACAAACAAACAAAAATGCAATGTACCAAAAATTATAGCCAATCAGTAGAAAGTAATTTGGGATTGTATAGCATCCCATAAAGATGAAAAGGTTACTCTAGGTTGATGTTAACCATGTGGGTGTGTGGTAAAACATTATGCCAAGATCAAAAGACCTATTCCATGGCCCTCAGAAGAAAGATTATTGATGCCTATGGATCTGGGAGTAGACGTAAACACATTTCCAGGCAAATTGAAGTACATCATTCCACTATCTGACAGATCATTTACTAATGAGGAAAACTCCAGGCCAGTGAAAATCTACATAGCACAATCATGCAATCAAATTCAGATCCAAGAGCTGACTGAAAGATGCTCGTAGGAGTATCACAGAACCCCAGGGTGACACAAAGGCTGTCTTGCGACAATCAATGCATTAGTCCATTTTCGAAAGAGACTTCATTAGCTTGGCCCAAATGGAAGGTCGCACAACTGTGGAAACGGATGAATATGGAACGACCGAGTCAAAGCACAGAATTCAATCCTGTCAAAATGCTGTGTGGGGACTTAAAAAGCCCTCGACCAGACAGTACTGTAAAGCTGAGCGAGCAAAATCCTCCCAGTTGATGGATGAGACTGATTGACTTTTATGAGAAACGGTTATTTCTGCACCTACTATTGATTTTTGGTATGAAGGGAAGATAACACATACATAAATCCAAGAAAGAAATTCAAGGTGGAGTGCTTACTTTTGCACATGACTGTACATACCAAGATCCCAACATCTATGTTTTTTTCAACATAATCCACGAGAGAGAAATTGGGTCATTTTGATGACGGCATAGTTTGTTTTGCTCATATTTACAACTGTCGGTGTAGCCAACTAAACTCCTTACTCTATGAATTTCATACAATGTGAATCTCCAGATAATGTTTTTTTTTAGGAAAAGCTTGAAATGGGTTTGAAGCTTCACATTACATTCAAAGCATACCAGTTGTAGTTGTAGAGGTTTCAATTGGCAGCCAAACAGAGTACGGTTTAGAAGAACGATTAAAACAATTACAAATGACATCATACAATATTTTCCATAAGAAATGTATGACTAAAAAGAAACCACGGTCTTCTGAGTGTTTCAGGGCTGACCATGTTTGAACATTTGTTTTTTGATGAAGAGAAGTCGACTTGAGGAAAACGGGGAAAGAAAACACCACTCCCATGTTGTTCGCACCTGTACATGACATGCACAAGGTCATCTCAAGGCGGCGAACTTCAAGCCACCCAATGCAATGTCAAGATACCACGTGTGACTACACTGGGGATGAACTCACACGTCTAGGTTGTGTCCAAGGTAGCGGTATAATGAAAGCCATGAAGCCATGAAACAGCAGCGAGGGACTACGTGCTTTTGGAAGTGTCTTACATAGAGCATGATATGTTCTGGCCGTGGACAGGAACATAAATAAATGCCAGATCACACCAGAGCTTTGGATCTTTGAGTTTGGCCCCTGCATAAAGGACACATTGGCTCGTGCTGTGCTGAGACATACAGCTCAAAAAGACCACATCCATCCACCTACAACATGTGTAGCCTATCACACGCAAAATCTGAATTACACTGGAAAATTATTGAAGCCTGTTTCTGCTTCGAACCAGTTTGTAGAAGAAACGAGGGCTGAGGACACACCTATCGCCTATTACCTTATGATCACTTACTTCACATTCTATTTGTGACTTTACCATGTGGTCTTCATAGGCTACTTGTTTAGCTACCTGAAAAACAGACAAAATAAAAGTGTGGGTAAATACAGCTTTGAAAGCACTTCTATCTGCAATTGATTACATAGAGAGAACATATTATGCAAGAGATAAATCAGGTCAGCTAGCAGCTAGCAGGTCAGCTAGCATGTCGGCCTAGAACCAGCTAACACTTGCCCAGCTAACATCTTCAGCATGGATTGATAACTTTAGCATGGATAGCTTATGTTACCCAGCAGTTAAAATATAATGTACATTCACTCAATTTGTACTAAATTTTACTTTCAACCAACTGAATAAAAACATTTCCTAACTTGCATTCCAAAAACTATTGAACAGAACACTTGGAGCAAGTAAGCTACTGAACCCAAGAACATGTGACTGAACCAATATTATTTATTGTAAAATTGCAATGTCAAAGATCTATTTAAAAGGTTAGAATCACAGGCAGTGACTCTTTCCCCTTGGGTCCATATGTTCCAAAACCAGTTCAGGAATAAACGTAGTTGTGAATGTAGCTTCAACTAGCTATGCTAAACACACCTAATTAGCATTAGCTAACATGCTAACACTGCATGGTAGAATCACTTCCTGCCTGCCTGACAGCCTGCAGTGTCCCCATATTTAAAAATAGCATAATAAACTTTGACATTACACTACGATGAGTGACTCTCAAAAAATCACTAATTGAGTTCAAGGCAATAAAACTTTTTAGTACAAAGTTGAATACATTTGTAATTTGTCATATGTTTTGCAATGATCAGCCATTTTTTCTGCTATTTTGGAATGCATTGCTTAGCTTTGTCAATCAATCAAATGTATTTATATGAAGCACTTTTCACATCAGCAGTTGTCAGAAAGTACTTTTACAAAACACATGAACTGGCCTTACGGTTTAGATGAAAATTCTAAATCATTTCACGTGCCATGTCAAGACTTTTATTGTTCAGAATGTTATTCGGTGCACTTGACAAATAAAATACATTTAATATTGGCCGACTAATATTCTCGTAGGCAGACTGTTTTTAACAGCCACAACCGGAGAAAATAAAACAGGCGCTTCCTCCGTTTCTGTAATCGGGTTAAATATTTTATCTGGTAATGTATAGTACAGTAACTTTTTTTGTAATCAGTTACTCAGTGACAAAAAAACATGGCATAATCCCAACTGTTTGAGATCCGAGTTACCCTCCTAACTTCTATATGTTGACGCTTATGCTTCTTGTTTAATTGCCTCAGAAGAGTTTGTCGATATGAGGGCTTGTGGGTTTCCTTGCTTGCCTCCATAAAACAGGTACACAGGATAAGGATAGCTGGCAGCCATCATTTATATGCCATCACTCACCAGACAATTACACCACCATCAAGCATTTTGGATGAGTCTAAAATGCAAGTTTAATTGCCCAATGTCAATTGCTCTGGCAGCTGAAGGCCTTCATTCGTTCACTTGTCTTAAACCCTCGGTGGCATCATGCAAAGGGCACCCCACTTTAACCAAATGGAAGGGCATCAGTCCCAGGGCCCCCCATTCATTACACTCACCCCCCAGCCCTCACGTCTTCGCCACATGGGACAGCTTGAGCTGTGACTGCAGCTCCGCTCTCGTCCCAAACCAGGCGGAGAAAAAGTCTATGTAATTAAGTAATATGGACCTAATAACAGTGAAAATACACAGTACTATTTTACTAACCAGAACTATTATGAGTGTAATAACTTCAGAGGTATAGCAGTATGATGGGTCCATTACGATTTCTACATTACTTTTATATAATTTTGGATGTTGTCCTTTAAGGGTGTTATGTAGTTTCAACCCCAAAGTGTCCGACGCAATATAAAAAATGTTTTAGGCTATTTTCAGGGACTTGGCCTTCCTTAGAGATGTGATGGCCAAGAGGCCAGAGGTGGCCGAATTAAGTGCTTGGCAGGGATGAAGAGTTTGTGTGTAGCCTGAGGGTGAGAGTTCCTGGGTTATTACAATTTCAAATTATCACATTACCATAAAGGTGCTTGTATATTTGACTGTAATTAAGAACAGAATTGGTTACATTACGCTGTATTTACTTTTCAAGATGTTTCATCTAGGCCTCCTATGAACTGACCTCTCAGAACCATAAGAGCAAAAGGCTCTATAAAAATGACATATGTGAAACTATATATCACACCTTAAAGTAAGAGTGGTGTTAACCTTGGAGGTCCGGTTCAATGAACATGGGCCTAGGGTTATTAGTTTTAGGAGTCTGTGCTGAATTAGACCTACTGAGTTTCAAAAGCCATACCTCGGCCATGGCCCTTTTCCTGCCAGGGTTCAGAGGTCACTGTTGTCTGTTGCCACAGAGACGTCAAAACAACATTATGAAAACACCCGATTCCAGTTTGGGGGAACATGTATGGGTATACCACCAATGCAATACAATTTATGAGAAGTGATTATGCTTACTGAAAGGTCCTACGGGTAATAATCAGGGTGGTTGGTGGTCAAAACCTTTTTTGAAAGAACACAATATGTTACTTATTCATCCACCAAAACAGCCTCTAACTGTTTATTGCTCTGCTGTTTATTTTATTTAAGATGGCCTCCACCATACATAATCCCAAACCACCTATTAAGCAAACACACTTCATAAAGTATGCATGGGAGGTATATCTGAAAGCGCAAATCCACTGGCCACCCATCAGAACTCTTTCTTACTTTACCAGTTCTTATAACTCACACGTTATCCGAAATTAGAGGCTTGTATTCTGCTTTTAGTCCTCAAAAACGGCATGTAACTTGATGAAAGACAGTAAGCCTTGACGACAGACCCAGTTTTCGGTTACCTGTTTCAAAATGACAAGCATCTGACACCTCTGTAACCTTCCTTCGGGCAAATGCTATAACATGCAGGTGTCCATTCCACAGCAGTTATTTCAGTATTCTGTTTTGATTTTCCAAACCTAGTAAATCATGAGAGCAATGAGGAACCCAACCAGAGTCATATTAACCATTACAAGTTGCTTTTCCTGCTATCAATTTTCTCTCAGACTCCTTGGAGGCACTGTGGAGTAACATCTCGCCCCTTCTGCTAGTTACACAAGTTCCTGCCAAGTATGGTTCCTTTTCCTCCCATGTATTTAGGCTTGTTTGTTGGTTCTGGGACTATTCCTTTATTAGAGGGTAACATACGCAGTCTGGGACTTTTCCGATTGACAATATAATTTGTAAAATTAGCTTGTTGTGCTGGATGTGTGGTATGTTGGGTTAAATGTGCATACCCTATAAGTAGAATCACTATCATACCTCATTCAGCTATACAGGCACGTGTATGTGACATAGTACACACATTTCAGGGACAATTTGGTCCTCGACCAGGTTTATTTACAATCGTGACCCAAAATTGCGGACATCGTCTTTAACTAATTCTGTATATTTTTTTCTGGTACACCGTAAATACTGTCCAGATCTGAGTCAATAAAATGGCTTAGAATATACAAACCCAACAGGCAATTAAAAGAATGTAGCAGAATACTATGAGCACAGAGCAGTTAAACCTGTCTCACTGTATTTTGATATTCGTGTCTGGAATCAGGTCAACAGTTGGGGTGATTTTGGCCTTCAGTATATAGTTTGTCCCAGTCTGGTGAGGGGGAACACAGGAAGACACTCAGTGATGTGTATTTTTGGAGGAAGCTCCCTGAAAAATTGAGAGATTACAAAATCTTGGTTCCCCACCACATGGCTCAGTCAGACTAAATAAATGTTGAAGAGAGATCCTAAAAAAAAAGATGTCTGGCAATTTATTTCCACACCAGAAAAATTGCTCAATTACGTTAGTCTGGAGGTCCTACTAGAGAGGGTAAAAATAGTCCCATTGCTTTTGGACAATTCAGAATAAAGGGGTCCACATTTGGTCCTCAATTATGAACCTGAGAAATTCAGAATTGTACCAATTCCACTAATGGGCAACATTACCGTTTTTTATTAATGTTCTGCCTCATTAAGACCACGTTCTTGGACACAGAATTGTATGTTTCACAGTCAAGAGCAATGCCACATGAAACAGAAGAGACCAATCGCTTAATGTATATCACTCAAGTGAGTTTGAACTTGAGTTTGATAAGACCTGATTCTAATATTGTTCGACAAAGGCTACGACAAAGATGCTTTCAAAGCATCTACTGTCTCTTGGAGATCATGTTGCAGAGATGTGATCCAGGCCCTCATCTCAGTTTGAGGAACAAAACCTGTCTTGTTTGAAGAGCATAGACTAGAACAAGCCCATTGGCTTTGAGCTATTGAATTATGAAGGATTAGATAGTTTTATTGTCTAAACTTTCGGCCAATATCGCATTGACAGTATAGACATATATTTTCCTGCAATAATTGTTTCCATATTCTTGGCTATTCTGGTAATATTGAGCCGCGTTGTTTATTGCTTTAGAAGCTTGCGAAAATGATTCCTGGTAAGAACACAGCGGCTGTTGGTCCGAATTCAGATTTCTATTCCATAAGTGGTTTAGGACTATTACAGCGAGTGCAGGTTTATGTCGAGGAGAAACAGAGGTTGCGTGGGGACAGTGTATGCATATTATTGCCAATGTTATTTTTTCCCCCTTCCACAGTCATAGCCGAGACTGCAGTAGCGCAGCCAATGATGTTTGCTCTAAGATTTGCACCGCTATAAAGCTGTAGACATCCTTCCATTTGACGTTTCCCCAGTGCCTGGGCACCCCCCAACAGAAAGTTGATTTCAAGCATCAATCCTCTCCCATGTGGTGAAATGAAGACTTGAAAAGGAAATTCATACGGCATCCATGGCAAAAGATTTTGTTAAACCAACTTGTAAATGGAGAGTATTGCTCATCCTAAGGCAAGACCTATATATTTTTTTTCTATATTACATTGCCAATATTTTACTTTAAATTCACATATTTCTATATGGGTATATCTACTGGGCCATTCTTGTTCTGCTAACCTAAATGTAACACTATAAAAAAAAACTCAAGCGTTCCAGGTGTTATAAAACTTAGAGAAGTTTCACATGTTGTACGTAAATGTAAATTGGCATCATTATTAGGCAAACAGCTGGTTTTCTCACTAGGATGTTCGGTGTGATAATTTCCTTTGTCCAGGCACACTTTTATGGCCAGGGTTTTTGATTTTGAATTGTACCCTCCAGAATGTCTATGGGAGGTATCACTGCCTAAAGCTTGCACTTGGCACTTGAAGGATGAGTTGGGTTTTGAAAAACAGCCGTTGGGAGAAAAGTACCTCATACCTACTATAAACGATGGTGGTGGATCTTTGATGTTATGGGGCTATTTCGGATTCGCCAGAAACAGAATTATGCCCTAAGGCAATGATCAAGTAACGTCAAGTATCAGGACACCTTAGCCAAATACCAGGCATACATCTAGAAGGCGAAAACTTTGCCACAGTGTGATCAGTAAAAAAGATTGTAAGCATAAAAAAACACTGTAAATGCACAGACATAATATATAGATGGCATCAGTCTGTCCCACTTTTTAGTTTTTCTGCCTGGACGTCTAGGGTTGCATTCCAAAATTTTTTTTTTTCAGTTACAGTCTCAGTTAGTCAGTAAGTCTCGAGTCAGCCAGTGTCACTATACATACCTAGTCTAAAATGTCATGTAACTTTCCCTGAAGTATCTTTTTTTTTTTTTTAAAGTACTTATATAAACCAAAAGGGAACTTTAACAAAACGTTGCTATTTTGGTAAGGTAGAATCCCATCATTTATTTTTAGGCGAATTTGAGGACTTTAATGCAATGTTTCCCTGTGGTTTCTGTTTGTTTATGAATAAATTACTATTCTGGGAATTTGTATCCATAGACTACCATTGAGTTGCCAGACTTCGAAGATCTCCACCCATTCCAACTACGATATCGTAGTGTGAAGCATTTGCCCACTGCTTAGGAAACATACACGCATCGCCTTTGGGCAAGTGAATTGTTGCCACGCCACTTAGGTCCGCCCCAGCGACATTTTGTCTCTTTCCCCCCCCGCTGATTATATAATAACTAGCTAGCCTGGCAATCGAGCTAATGTTATACAACATGTGGTTCAGCATTCTCATTTAGTTAGCATATCCTTCCTGTGGTAAAACTAACCAAGAAAACAAGCGCTTTTTGTGTCCTAGTTGGTGACGCGCGACAAGTAAACAATTCTGCCCAACATATGGACGCTGTTTTCTACCACAGTATTTTAGTAACGTAATCATATTTCCAAGGCCCGTTGTGTAGTTTAGACGAAACAGTACTGAGGCCCTGTGTAAAGTCAAGAGCCCATTTCATACTTTGAACACCAATATTGCTGCTGTAGAGTGTTGGTACGGGTGGAGCTGGGCATCCGCAAGGGGACCTCCAATATGTGCTGCCTACTCATTTGACAGAATTTCAGGGAAGTGAGTAGAACATTTATACTTGGAACGGTGTGACTCATTGAAATTGAAGAAATGTTCATGTTTACGCATTAGCCACGAACCGTCATAAAGACAGTCATTAAGCGCAGCTTCGCCTTCAGTCGAAGGGCTACGCACTGCAGCAGATAGGTTGTAGACTTCATATTCTCCTCCAGTAACTTACCAAACGTGTTCTTGTGGAAAGGACATGTTGTGTCCTTCGCGATCAGCACGCCCCAGCGTCTTACTGTGTAGGCAGTAGCTGAAGGTTTAAAAGGCACCATGGCGAGGTGTCCAGAGCTCCGCCACAGCTGTTTAATATCCATGAGGACAAGGTCTCTGCTGTGTCTGTTACCCAGGGAGGGTGGCGAACGTCAACTGCTACGGCGTGACTGCAATCCATGAAGTTCAAATGACAATGAAAATACCTGGAATGAAAACACCCTTTCATTAATCTAAATGTAAGCCTAAACATGAAGAATTTTAAAATCAGGGTGTGCCACAGAAAATATGCTGGCCTTCAGAATCTTTATATACATTTGTAAAATGTTTTTTTTCTCTATGGAAAGCTTGTGGGCTTTGCTGAGTCGGGCCTTGGCTATGTGACAGGACTATGTAGGATTTACAGCAGCAAAAACCTCTTTTAATGTCCCATTTTATTCAACCTGTTTTCTGGGTTTTGTTTGTGGTTGACTAGTGCTTCTGAACTTGCGCTCTACAAGTTAGTACCAGTTTCTGATCCATCAATTCTTTCAGTGACACAATTAAACTATTTATCTAATGCTATTTTTAGGAAACTAGACTGTCCTTAAAGTATACATCAGCTAGCCAAGTCCCTGAGAGTAAATGTTGAGGGCCTTAATCTGGATAGCATAAACAGTATGTTGACGTATGTTGACAAACAGTAGGACACAGAACTGTTCGTTTTCATCATGTAGGAGCTGGGATATAACCTAGACGTCTGCAACAAACATTTGTGATAATGCGGCGTCTAAGAAGTGAATGACAAGAAAAGATCAAGCTATAGTTAAGATAGAAGCTTTAACAAAGTAGCATCTGCCTTGCCTCGTGTTTTTTTCTCTTCCTAGCTTCTCGTCGTTTCTTTTGTACCTCTAACCATTCGGTTTGGAGCATCTTTTCCATCCAGACAGCTGGGCTCAGTTATAGACTCTTTGACGCTGGGCTGACAGACCGACAGGGACACACAGATGGTTCATTTCTCGTGTCGCCCGGCTGCGAAGCAGAAACTCAAGGGCGACAGAAGGAGAGCTCGTGCCCACCGCCACTCCCCCCAACTTCTCAACCCCTGTAATTCCATGCATATTTTTCTAATTTTTACTATGGTCACTGTGCCACGCACCATATTTTGTGGTCCTCATTTGCTTTATTGAAAACATATTTGGTTCAATCCGTGTGAAGGCACGAGAGTGAATTTGGCTGAATCCCGATTTTTCGAGACCAAACTAAAAAAAGCAGTAGCCTCCCTTGTTCTCTCCAAGGCTTTTCATGGAGAGGATGGGCGGTGTCGTGTTAGTATGCAGGGACACAGTGATGCTCAAGTTTTCCAATTGTTTTGGTGGGTTTTGCAAATGTTTAAGGGTTTGTGGTCATACCTAATTTTGGGCGAAATGGGAGGCTGCATTCTTACGGCGAAGGAGACGGTCATCAGGCCAGCCATCGCCCCCCTCTGCTGCTGCGGAGCAGACTACTGTGTGCATGCGGAGCCGAACAGACTGGAAGATGGGAGGCGTCCACGAAGAGACAACCCCGCTGATAGGGATAGGCAGGTGGGAAACGCTGTAATAACAATGCAGATGGGGGTTTGAGGAGTGTGTTTTTGCGTGCGTGTGCGTACACGTGTTTTAGCGCGCCCATCATGTTTGTGAGTACAGTCATACACTCCTTTTATCTTAGGACCTCCTGCCGAATAACCTCACTCAAAACACTGCGAGCATTTATGCATCAACATTATAAAAAGGCTATATGGCAGCTGGTTGTGCATATGAATAAGGCGGGATTTCTTCTCCATTGGGTTACATATTCACATCCGTAAAATAAATAACCCAGTGGGTTTTTCGTTACGTCGTCACTGAAGTAATAAAGCGAACAGCGTTGTGAGTGGCTGTATCCATACGTTTAAATCGGCTTCAACAAAATGTGTCAAGATGTCCAAATAGAATCTGGAGTTTTATGGGGAAGATGAAAGACAAGCAGGGGGTTATCTTAAATTCAACTGACATTCCGATTCACTGGATGTTGTGGTGCAGAGCCTCTATAATTGAAGACACATTTAAGACATGTCTCAGCGCCTGCCAAAAAGTACCACAGATAGCAACACTGGTGCACGAGCGACCTCTACCGACATGATAATTTTCGGAACAAACTGTTGTCCTACAGCCCCTCAATGATATTGTGATTAACCTGCTAGCTGGGTCGAATTTATGCCGGACGAACGCCGGCAACCTTTAGAGATCTTGTGATATGGCTGACCCCATTCTCGTAATGTCCACCATCCTGTGTAATTGGGACACAATGTGAGCAATGTTAAAACGGGATACCTGGATATATTTCCATTCCACAAATGTTGCTAATTGTCCAATTCCCCCCATAGTTTTGGCTCCCATTAGGTAACACAACAGTGAATGCCTGTGCCCAGCATGTTCCAGTCACAATGACACACTGATACCCAGCATCCTCCTGCTTTCATTGGTGACCTATCTCCTTGCTTTAAGAGGCCCCAGGAAATGGACGTACTCCTCACCATGATAGATTTCCACAAAGAGCGGGAGGGGGGTGGAGCGGTAGCCCAACTGGTTTTGTAATGGACAGGCAGAGGGCGAGGGAGGAAGAAAAGGGAAAGGAGTGGAGCGATAAGAAAGACATCCCTCCCTTTAGAGATGGCTGACAGAATCCCAAGCTTTTTCCCAGGATACTTAGCAGGCTTTCCTCTGCCTCATTCCTCCTTTTATGGTTGGTAGGGGGGGAAAACAGTTGGGTATCAGGAGTGGGAGGTTTGAGATGATGAAAAGAAAAGAAGCACTGCTGAGGGAAAATGATGCTTCAGAACCTGCCTGGCACTGAGGTATTTAGGCCCTGTGAGAAAATGCATTACAGATGGCTCCTAGAGTTGCAGGGGGGAAATGTATCCAGCATGGTGCACCTTGTATTCCCCCTGGGTGCCAGCCGCGGGGGATTGATGCCCTGCTGGTTTCACATTCAATCGCAAGTTGAACTCACAGCAAGGAATTGTAAAAGACAGAGTTCAAAAGGTGGCTCACGGAAGTGTACAGTGTATCCCTCGGTGCCTGAAATGGCATGTCAAGATGCATACAGTGTATTACTCAACTCCTGAAATGGTGTATCAAAATGGGTACAGTGCCGTTGCTCATGAGTTCAGGGTGATTCAAACAGTTTTATTTACCAAGTCAAAATAAAAGCAAATTATTTGATCCTGAGCGTCCCATGTTCACGTGAAAATTGCACACCTCACTAAGTTGCTATGGCCCTATTGTTTTCACTTTAATAGTGTTGATAGTTCTGACAACTTAAAAGCGACAGAACGCGCTACCTCTTTCCAGGATAAACAGCGATTTTTGTTACAGTCCTCTGTGAGAAAAAAAAGAAAGCCCATCTGTCTTCCAGGCACACTATACGACTTGAAGGTCCACTGACATCTGTCTAATGGAGCAGTAAAGGGAGTAATTTCCCCCCACCAGCTGATGGTTGGAACAACCCTTCCAGGCTCCATCACTTCACCTGTGCATCAGAACTCCTCCCCCCACAAAACCTCAGTCGAGCCACGAGTCCCTCCTGAACCCTTCTCTTATTGCACCCCGAGCTCTGAGGGAGACCCCTGTTCAATTTGTTTGGAGAGCGCTCATTGAGGCAGGACAGAGGCAGCTACTGAGGCAGAGGGCCTGTGCAGGTCCACTTGCTGGGTCTATCCCCACTTCACGGAGCTGCTTACTTGATGTCCCGGAGCAACTATTCCATGCGCGTTGTGTTTCCAAAACTAAGATCTGGGATAACGTCATGTTTCGTGTGGGTGCTCCGTAGATCTGGATGCGTGGAAGCATGACAGGCCCCGATTGTCACAGTTTGACTGAGCAGGCCATCCAAAAGCCCCTCTCCAAACCCTGACACCTAACCTCTTGTGTGTGTGTACAGTCCTGCCAGCGGTAAACATTTATATATCCCTCTAAACACTGTGTCAGACAGCCACATCGTTCCACCCCTTTCTGCATTAACACGCAGACGACGGGTTTGTCTTGTCCCCAAAGAGACAGGCACCCAAACATCCAGGGTAATCAATCTGGTCCAACCAAACATAAGAACACAGGCGGACTCTCTGTAAACAACTTCCCGTTGGTTTTAAAGTGAGACCTCATCCGTAGGATTGTCCGGAGTCATGCGGAACACAACAACGTTTTAGGAATGTATTGTGTCTAATAAGCAACAACATCTAATAAGCCTTTTGCTTGTAAGACTTAGAGGTCAGGAGCAGGTTGAGAAGTGAAGTGTTTTTGTAGGGAGACATTCCTTACATAACCCCTGTGTCGCACATAAACTGCCCTGTTCACAACAAGTCTCAGGCACTTCTATTTATAACACTTAGGTGTGGATTTCACATTTGGACTTGCACGTGAGTAGACAAATGTACATTTCACACACAAGCAAGTCTCTGGGTCACACTTTAACTAGTCTCACTGTTTTTTAATGGACATATCCTGGTCTTGAATGTATACCATGTTTTTTTCCCTGGCTGTAAGTTTGGACATAATCAGGCCATTGTTGCAGTGCCTATAATATAATGTCCTATTACAGCACCCTGAAGGGATCACTCCCAAAGGTAGAGTTGGGTTCTCAGCTATTTATTGTGTCCAGCTGATAGACATATTAATTCCTGGGCAACACCTTTGCCTCCCAGAACACCTTTAGGTCATGCCATTGAATCCTCCTGTGGTTGATAGACAGTGTCTTTGAACAAACATCCGGCTAATTGTAGACAAGGGGGTGGGGGTGGGGGGTTGCTCAGCAGGCTGAAACCTCAGCTGCACGTGTTGTTTTCAGCTCATCAGCCACAGAGCCATTATCAGGATTGGCTGCGTAACAACCAGACATACTCAGGTGTTTTTAAACGTTTTTACTTGTTCATTACACATTTCACCAGGTGCTCCTGAGAACAGACAATGGCTACACATTGTACAGGGCCGTATCACGACAAGGAAACAGGCTGCATGTTTTATATGCCTGGACTCTCACAAGTACGGTCACAGGGCGGTTTTTAGATGTACAACAAAAACAAGGACAGGACAACGAGGTGGTCATCGCTAACAGTGAGGAGTGCGTCTGCTGTGGGGGGGGGGGGGTTCATGGTCTTCTGGCCTCAGGGAGGTTTCCGGTATCCATCGACAGCGTGCCCCCCCTGAGAATGCAAAATAAACTGTACGTGATCCTGGCCAAAGGCAGTGAATACAAACCACACACGCAAGGCCAACGCAATTCACAGTTTGGAGAGGAAAAAAAACATTCTGGAAAATTCCGCATCGTCTCCCTCCCTCACTTTCCCCCTGAACCTTCAAATATAATTAATGGCATGATATATAGTTTTTCATCTCATTTAAATGTAGGGCTCACAACATGATTCTGGTCTCTTATATCTAAATCTGAAATATAAATCAGGGAAAACAATAATGCATTTCAGCACAGTCGCCTGCACAGCTCCCTATGCATCTCTAACTGTGGCTTCTGCCGACTTCCTGTTCTCTCAGGCTCACCAGAGACCCAAGCCTTGCGTCATCTGCATTCAATCACAATAATTATCTGGAGATGTGCACTCCAGAGCTAGTCAGGAGGGAACAAAGCACATATGCCACTGGCAAACACCTACTCCAGTCTAGTAATTTCTATCCCCTGGCTTGGAAGAGCACCATGATATCTGGAATACAGTCTTGGGAAAGCAGACGTAGGCACCAAAAAAATAAATCACGATTCACTAAAGGTTCATGCTAATCCCCAGACTCGAAGCAGTTATTCATTTCCACTCAGGACATCTCTTTTCATTCATTCTAAAGCTAGCACGCCAACCAGCACTCGGCACTTATCAATTCGCAACACATTTCAAGAAGCAGGCTCTAAAGACCGGTGACGTGTGATCCCTCGTCCGGGGGTCTGGTTGTGGTACAGGCTGAGCTTACTTGGCGGGGCGGTGACTGGCTAAACTGGTGCAGATACAGCCCCCTCCATCGGTCCACCTGGGTTTGCAGGTTAGCCATCTCGTCTGACTCCCACGACGGAACTCTGACGAATCAGAGACAGGCTGAGGTACAGACTGACTGAATCTTGGGTGAATTACCGTTATTGACACTAGCCGAGAGCTGTTAATGTCTGTTCTGTTTTCTGTTGGTATGAATGAAGAAAAGGCCTAAGGTTTTTCTCGGTAGTGGCAGTGTCACGTCGAACTGACTCCTCATACCTGGCACAGTGCTGGCTGTCCGTGTCAGCAGGGGGGAGGCCCAGCACCTGGGTGGTACTTCCCAAACTCTGGGAGCTCCCTCTCAGCTCAGCTACCTCCTTCTCCAAACGGCTGACCTGCTGCACTAGGGCCTTCTTCTCCTCCGACAGGCAGTCTTTGAACCTGGATGTTTCATCCAGAGACTGTTGATTACCTCGGTGGACACATTCTGTGTGTGTGTGTGTCTGTGCCAAGAGAGAGCAGCTACCTCTTGACGCAGCACATCCAGTAGCGCTGCTGTTCACACAGCCATTCGAACTGCTCCGCCGTCTCCTGGAGCTTCCTCAGGCTGCCCTCGTTCTCCCGCTGCAGGTCCTGCACCCGACTCTCATTGGCACGACGCAACTCCTCGTTCTCAGGCCGTAGTTCCTGCTCCCTCCTCAGGTTGGCGTCGCGCAGCTTGTCGTTCTCGCATCGCAGTCCCTGTATGTCTCTCTGGTGCTCGTT
>JACXGK010000375.1:80008-117930 GCA_016801125.1 Novumbra hubbsi
CCCAAAACACACGAGGACAGACCTGGACTTACTGTTGGCCCCAAAACACACGAGGACAGACCTGGACTTACTGTTGGCCCCAAAAACACACGAGGACAGACCTGGACTTACTGTTGGCCCCAAAAACACACGAGGACAGACCTGGACTTACTGTTGGCCCCAAAACACACAAGGACAGACCTGGACTTATTAAGGCTTATTAAAAGCATGTTTTTTGGGGGAATAATTTCAGCCTCATGAGTCAAAATAAGTGCCAAAGTGTGTACTATGTTACCAGTTTAATATGATGTTAACACCGGCCTAACAAGAGTTATCCATATGGTCTTTTGGGACCAAATTAAACCAAAACATTCAGCAAAATCTAGAAACAAATTATACTTTAAAAAGTCTCAATGATTCCCAAGTTCGTCTTTAAAAGGAAAGAATTTCAGGGTGAGTGTTGAGCTGAGCTCACGTGTAACTCTGTCCATCATCCGCCTAATGATAACGTATTCTGACTACAGGCCAACTTTCCCAATTGGGGATTCGGAGTCAGCGAATAATGGCACAGCATGCTTACAGGCCTGTGTGTTTTCGCTGACTTAAAATCACAGATTTAAAGTCAGTGTTTTTATAAGACGTGGGACAACATTACTAGCAGGAGACCTGTACTCCATGCTTTTTTAAACAGTTGGGGACGGCTTCCCTTGGCCAGGGTTGGAGATGGTAATCAAAAGTAAGAGTTTCATTAATTTTAATGTTTCTTTGCATAGTCTCAGTGCACACCCATATCTGGACAGGCTTTGCTTTTACATGATGTCCATTTATGCAGCTGGATAAACCAGTTGAACGTGGCTAAATATACTGCTGCCATTTAAAAAAATATATATACATCTTTTGGGAGGGTCACACTCAATCACAGACACACACACAAAACTCAATTGATCTGCTCTTTACCCCACAGTTCGGGGTAGCGTGGTCCTTCCTCACCTTTGCAGCTGCGCTTGTAGGCCCTCCGTCGTTGCCGTTCTTTGCAGGGTCTCGGCGTGCATTTTCTCCACCAGGCCGTCTAGCTCCCCCTCGGAGCTCTGCAGATGCAGCAGCTCTGAGCTGACCTTCTCCAGGTGCAGGCCAAGCAGCGCTACATCTCTGGAGCTCTCGCCCACCACATCTTGTACTCGCTGCTGCAGAAACGCTACCAGATCCTGGGTAAGAGCCGGACGAGCCCACGTAGCAAGAAACACAAAGGCGGGCGCACAAAACGGATGAAACAAACATATTACTATACGACCCAAGCGGTTTTAAGGCTCCTCTCAGACATGGGAGTAATGAACGTGACATGTTCCTGTGGACAATTATTATTCATGTCATTCACTAGGCAGATGCTTGAGATGTTAAACGTGCATTTCTCCCCCAAAACACCTATATTTAAGTGTCTAGCAAGTCCAAACTTGAGTTCAACAGAATTACGATCAGAGGAATGTGTTAGGCCTTTTGCATAGCTTCACTACCACTTGAGTATATTCACCCTAGTTTCTGCCAATTGATGGTGGTCGAGCAAAACAAACACAAAGTATTAAATGACTCTCTGCCCACGCAGTCACACATTACCACACTACGTGATGGTGTTCGGTAAATATACTGAAGATACAAAGCCTCAGGTTATGAGAAAAGCCATCTACATCCGAACATTTCGACGGTATAAATTGTTTTAAATGCCGGCACCTGTTCCTGACGAACCCTGCTGAGCAGCTGGTCGTGTTTGACAATCAGTTGGAGGTTGACCTGTTCCTGCTGCTGGAGCCGTGTTGCCAGAGCCTCCAGCTCATTTCCCAGGCTCCTCTGCTTTTCCCTGGCCACCAGACATTCCCTCTCCAGCGCTGCTGTAGCAAAAGTAGACAACAGACCAATGAATGGATCCATCAGCTCCCAGCCTGGACACCCATTCATTGACGTCAGAGGACACACTTCTCCCCAACATTAACAACAATTACAATTGTTTCCTCAGTTGGTTAGGTAGATTTGGACTTTCAACCCCATAAAGTCTGCAGTGCCGCGTATATACGTGTGTGGCTTAGTGAGCAACATAAAAGGATGACCGTGTACTTGAGGGATAGCCAACTATGTTACCTTATAGGTGTTTTTTTTGTAGAACTACATAGATTTTTTTTATTAAGGATTAAAATGGTAATATTTTTTTAGCATACAACAACTTAGCAGGCATTGCTTTTATTTATATACCTGAATATATTCTTCTTCAATTACTCTTTTTGTATTTTTCATTTAAGGAAAACATGGAAGTTTTCGACATTACATCCAGAATGCAATAGTGCTCTCTAATAATAGTGCTCAATAACAATAGTGCTCTATAATAATAATGCTCAATAATAATGGTCGATTGATGTAGGCTCAGAAACAAGTGGTTTTACATCCATCATTCTGGCCCACTTGCATCCACTCTCACACAGGGCGTACATACATCAATAGATACATATGCTTACAGAGAGGTGACGGGAAACTGTTCAGAGTAACCATCTAAAGGAGTTGAGCTGAAAGTCCTGAAATACCACCGTAAACTGAACTGCCAGCACCTACCTTTTTCTTGTGTCAGACGGTTACACTTGAACGCCAGGTACTGGATCTGACTGCCGTCTTCATCTCTGAGGATCTGTGGTCCGAAGAATCTCCTCATTCCACACTGACAAATTCACCTTTACCGCTCAGCTGCGGTTCACCTGTATCGTTCTGCTCTTAAGCCGTGACGTCAGGGCAGAAGGGCAGGCCATTGATTTACTAGCTTCTTCTTCTAGCTGCGTGGAGACCTTACAAAAGAGACTGGGTGGGTTCCAGCGCTCACAACTCCTCCCATTTTTATATCTTATAGGAGTCTGCAATAATTGCACCTACATATGTGCCAACGAAGGGCCTAGTTCTATGTCATTCTGAGTGACTGATTTGGAATGATTCCAATGAGTCAATGTTAAGATTTAACAGCAGTATTAATTTGAGGGCCTAGTTTGAACAGAATCCAAGGTGTGAAGCAAAACTTTGTGCCTTTCAGCTAATGTAGATATGTACAGGCAAGTCAAGGCTAGTCAGCGTAACCTTTGGATTGCATCTGGGCTGGTTTAAGAAATAATTTGCCCTGGGACTTATACTTCTACTCATATACAATTAGACTAAAATTGTTATTCACCTAGTACATTTATTTATATTTACAAACATGTTTAATTGTTTTTCTCTTTTGTGCTTTTGTACTAAAGATGTTTTGCTTTCATACAATGGCCAGGGTTAGAATGTATACTGTCTGCTTTCAGTATAAGGTACATTCATCAATACCGGTTGAACTGCTCAGATTACAAAAGACCCACCATTATAGGATACCAAAAGAATTGACCCAAACGTTTGGTATTTGGTGCTATATTTGCGCCACACAATGACTGAGTTAAGCCTGTGACTTTACACGTGGTGGATACTTTTCCTAGAAAATGTAAAACTTCAACAACTTTATACAGAAATATGTATTTTGTTATGTCAAAACTGCTAACCTAAATTGTATAAAATATCAAATGTAAGCACAATGTATACACATTAAAGGTGCACTGTGCAATTTTAATGCCACTACTGCCACCTTTCGGCAGTGAGTTGAATATCGGTTTTACAACTCCCTTAGGATCTAACACTCATTGTTACTAACTATGAGCATACTGACCGGTCCCAAGCAGTGTCACCTCTAACAGTTAATGCTGGATCAATGAACACAGACTTTTTGTTTTCAAATGGGGTTAAAGTTGATGGGCCCTCTCAATTACTAAAGAACCTAAAGCTTCATCTCACACACCTTCAAGTATATGCCTACCAACATCCTGGACATCTACATTTAACTTGCAACCATGGATATTGTCAGTCCTGACACCCTACCAGAGACTGTTTTTAACTGTAACTGATGGTTTGTAAGGATATCTGATATTTTAAACGGAAAATGCTGCATAGAGCACCTTAAATGTATAGTTATTGCATGTTTCAGTGCCCAAAAACGTTTTATCTTTGGCGCTGCCGCAAGTCTTCGACAGGCCCCAGCAATACTTAAATCCCTCTTCAGCTATGTAAACCACAAAAAACGTAACACATATGCCACAGACATCTGTGTTGTCTAGAGAGATCATAGTCTGCCTGGCAATTAGTAATGAAAGGTGCAGAAATGGGGACCTCATTCAACTGAACCTGAAGTCTTTATAATGCCTCAGACTGTTTGGCTGGTCCTTGCCAGCTGGTGGAGCCAAACCCACACTACTCCTCTGGGTTGTCTTTAATGCCCTGCCACCTCACGTGGAGGCTAATGAACATGTCAGTACCTCATTACAAACATCACCCAGCAGGATGTGAAAAGGAGAGAATGGAAAGATTGAGCGCCTGCTGAGCTCATGGCTTGGCAGTCAAATAAGAGTCAAACCACCGAGGGTCTTCAAAAGCTTCATATCGAATCGAACTCAGATGTGTTAATATTTCAAAACTACTGTATAATAAATTAGAGGTTGTTCAAAAATGGCTTTTATTTAGAAAAGAAAACCACCACACTGACATCTGCCTCAAAACACAAACATTGTAGATAGAAAATGGCCATCGGACATCTACACAATGTCCTCTAAAATAAAATAAATACAATACTTTTCCTGATCTGGGAAACATTTCACAAAATAAAACAGTGACAAACCCATCCAATAACTAGAATGACCAGATCCTGCATTTTGCATGTGTTTGTTTGATAGTAATAAAATTGATTTCTTTGGGACATTCACTATTGTATTTTACAATGACTAAGTACTGTTTAAGCGTAAAAACGCTACAGAACAACCTGGATGGACAAAATCTATAAATATAACATCAGTGCACTGAAGTGTACATTTTATATATTTTTTTGGAGAGTTCCAGTTTCAAAGAAAAGTACCAAATTCCATTTGTTGCAACACTACCTGTGTTAATCAAGGTAACAATGATGATTTAAACCTTCAGCTAAACTCAAAGAGAATATGCATTAAACTAAAAAAATAAAAGCGGGGGGGGGGGGGGGGGGGTGCTGAAATGAAGCTAATAATAAAAGCATTCACCATTGACCTATGAAGCTAATAATAAAAGCATTCACCATTGACCTATGAAGCTAATAATGAAAGCATTCACATGTAATGCTAGTAATGACAATATTCACTTGACATTAATGACTGATCTGCAAGGGGGAGAAAAACAATGATGATTTAAACGTTCAGCTAAACTTAAAAGGTGCATGAGTTTTTGTAACAATACAATCACTTTCTTCATTGAAGTTGTGGTCTCGGAAAGAATGAAAATAAGAATGAGAGACTTACAAACTAAGACAGGACCAGACACCTGACCAGTACTTCCCATTATTTCTGGAATATTTTGAGACAGGTCATTTTTTTCTTTCAGAGACCACTTTTCACAAAGATAACTGCTCCATCTGCAAAATAAAAAGAAATGAAAGAATAAAGATCTTAAAAAGACTCAACTCTCCACCCAGCCAGCCAGGGTTGACAGATGCTCAATACATTACTTGGATACAACTAATTCAGCAAAATCCAAAGCTGTAGCAGAACATCCACTGAAAATGAATGACGAATTACACCCAGTAAACCTATGGTGTCGGCACACCAATTCCAAGGATCACATTTAAGATAGTTTAGGCCTAGGCCTATACAGCTTGTTCATTTCCTTCAGGGAGAGGATGTAAGCGCACCTTACTGCAGTGTACTAAATACAGATCTAAACAACGTGCTTTGGTAAAAACTAATCCACTATTATCTTTAGAATACAACGCAGTGCAGCCTTTGTTAAAAATGTATAGAAATCAAATTGGTCTCATCTGGACACCTGG
This sequence comes from Novumbra hubbsi, assembly GCA_016801125.1. Classification (NCBI taxonomy): domain Eukaryota; kingdom Metazoa; phylum Chordata; class Actinopteri; order Esociformes; family Umbridae; genus Novumbra; species Novumbra hubbsi. The sequence goes on from JACXGK010000375.1 coordinate 85,878, forward strand.
GAAATCCAGGACCATTAGTGGCATTAGTCACTCAGGTCATAAGTAGCCAAGATCTTAAATTGGCCACAATTTGCCAAGGCTAGCCTTAATCCTAGGTTGTCCGATCATGCTTTCGATGATTTCTAAACCATGCTTCAGCAAAGTAGTGACAACTCAGTATTAGAGCTGATGCAGGGTTACAATGATATCCTGACACAGGCAGAATAATACATGCTAGTCTAAACTACAAAGCCTGAGAGTCCTCATCAAATGAAGGTTCGTGAACAGCTGAGCCACTATAACTTGATCGCTGCAATGGGGCACCGTGTTATATAAACATATGCTGCATCTACTGTCGTGTTGAAGGGTTTCAACTTCTGACAGACTAAAGCTCACAGTGTTCAGCTCTAAAACAACAACAACAATAACAAATACTCCATACAAACTACCCAGGGATTCAGCTTCATGTTAACAACTGGCATAATAACACTTCCCACTTAAGACTGACCCTCCAACCTCATAACAAGCAACAACAACATGTTTGCCTGTTTGAAATCGTTGTTACTAGAAAGGCTTTCAACCTTTGAATTCCCAATATAACAGACGCGAAACACCCAGCTCTGAGCCCCGGCCAACATTCAGTCTGAAATGTTGGCATTTACACGGATAAGATGGAGATCTTCTAATCTCTACATAATTTCATTGTGACACTCAAAAGACCAGCCTTTACAGTACAAGAATTGAGAAGACCAAACAACGTTGTGTAAATAAAAAATCTAAACGAAAGTCAACACATCCAGCCGAAGTCAGTCCGACATTCCGCATGACAGTTAAAAACAGATTATTGCACTGGTCTACCGTACCTATGGATGGGCAGTCATATAAATAACAACAACAAATAATAATCATTGCAACAATAATAACAACGCTAGTAATAAAAACAGTGTGGACAAAGCCCCCCCCGCCCACCCGATCCCCAGATCCCAGTTTTACCACTGTTGCCAACTAAAGTCGTCGTTTGACCCGAAGACCAAAAAGAATCCCAGGATGGTAGCGAAAATGACAGCGTTGCCCGTCAACACAAGGGCACACGCTCCCCAGGCAATCTGTAAACAAAACAACATCAATAAATGAGAAAACAAATACAACAAACATAAACATATATAACAAATAATTAAGTCAGAACATTAAACAATTCTGAATTTTGGTCTGTGGTCTAGGCTAAGAAAAAAACAAGTATGATACACAAGTCCTATATATATATAGTTCTATTAGGAACAGTCCACAATCCCCTGCAATAACACCACCACCACCATCAACACCATGCAAACACCATAAAACAGCATTTTAATGGAAAGCCACTGAAGGTGTTCACTTACAACTTGAGCTCTGGCAAAAACGATGGGCAGGCCAAAGGCTGAAACCACAATGCCAGTCGTGAGAAATAAGGCCAGCTCTTTGCAGGCGTTGCTAGCTGAGTCTGCTTCATCTACAACTCTCCGTGAGATGCAGTAAGGTATTGGAGCCAGGATATAGAAGAAGAGGAGGAACAAGGGCCAGTATTTGCTGTGAAGAGAAGTTTCCTATAGTTACAGATTGGTAGGGGACTAAATCAGGGCAGCATAATTTCATCCCGTTTGAATGTGACTTTGCCACTGCATCATCTTCTAAAAGGCCTTGGCCTGCATCATGACAGGTCAGGTTGAACCGACACTTACTCATACACTGGGAGGGCACATCCTAGCATCAGGAACATGAGTCCAATAGCCCCGCCAAAGGATAGGCTGATCAGAGCTATAAAGGAGAGGCAAAGAAACATGTGGGTGTGCGTGTCATCAGACCATGGCCCAAATGCCACAGCTCCAAGTAAGAAAATAATCATGTGATAAATAAATCATGTATAAATCACATGATTTGATATTTAGGGACCCCGGCTGAAGTCAGACTTGGGTGAGGGAGCACAGAGTATTTTCAGCTATGTAAATGTAAACTTGCAGTTCTTCACTGTCTAGCTGCAAGCTATCGTATGAGTTGCCAAGTGCTACGTGTTATAGTAGTGAGACAATGCAATTACTGTATTGTAAGAGCCATGTTAACTACCGTGCTATAACACACGATATGTCACAGGGGTTGTTAATAAACGTGGATTTAATCAAGTGGCATCATTAGCTAGACTCTAAAAGATACCAGGACAATAAAGGTATCAGGCTAGTTAACATTAGCTATACTACAATTCTGTAATGATAGCTACCTAGCTAGCTATGTTAGCATGCAGCTGAAACCTGCAATAACGTTAACTAGATAATTACATTAAGCTAGCTAGTAGTTACACTATCAGAATCCCAACCCTAATAGATGTTACCTAACGGTATTTAGTTACTTATTTAGATAGTTGCATAGTTCTCAACATATTACAAGCCAACAAAGTAGACAGTATTCGCTGCCAAATAATGGCGTTATTTTAGCTATCCACTGTAACTAATACAGAACAGTACTGTTACTAGCTAGCACTCAGCTAGTTAGCTAACGTAGTCGTAAATTTGACTGCTAGTAAAACACCATCCTTTAGGGTCAACCAATAATTTGTCACTACATGTATCATTCTTAAGTAAGACAGAACCTCCCTCACCTTTAATTCCGGCCATTTTTGTAGGACATCAGTTAATCACAGTCCTTGTTAACGGCAACAATACACCCTTGCTATTGCATCTAAAAACCCTCCGTGATTTAATCTAAAGCGAGCATGCGCAAGCGTGCATACAAGTTTATGGACTAGTTGGAAGTCAGAAACTCGAACTTTCGTGTTGATAGGGTGATAACGGGTGATAACTATGTACTTCTGTGTGTCTATATACAAAATTACATTAAGTATCAAATATCCCTATCATGGTCCCCATACATTAGATGATATCCCTAGCATCTAATGTATTCTAACATTTACTTATTATCAATACTATGTTTTTTTTACCAAATGCATATACAGTTATCCAGTATGCCGTGTGTAAATTGCATTAGACATTTTCTTCGTTTTTCTATATGCAAATATAGGCACGTTTGTAATAAACAAAAACATATTTGTTTATCAACCCGGATGAACCTTTCTTGTGCTTCCTGCTAAACTCTTGCATGCAGTAAGGGAGCTCGGTTTTAGTGAAAGATGGCTAGCGGAGGAGGATCTGTTGCTTCGCTGTGGACTGAAGTGAATCGCTGTGGACAGAATGGAGACTTCACTCGAGCACTCAAAGCTGTAAACAGAAGTACGTTTTCTCATGCTTGGTCGGTGTTTGTAAGTGTCAAGATGAATAAATGATCGGTTGTTATGGGGCTAGCTAGTTTGTTGTACGCTTGCTAACCTAGCTAGCGAGCTAGAGTTGTTAGCACTTTGCGTTAGCTGACAAGCAGAACTCTCAGTCAGCTCGTTTGCTATAATTTAAAGATTCTACTAAATGATAAATTAGAGACTTTTATATATTTTGTTAAATAGTCATTTCAAAACAATCCATAATTCGTCTACATTTAATGTTATTGATAGTGTTACAGCTGATTCATAATAATGACGTGTCCCCAACAAGCTAGGTAGTTGGCTGGCTACTTCGCTAACTAGCCACAGTTACAACTACCCTACTTGACCCAGCCTCATTTGTTTTACACTGACTTAAGTTATTTAAGAAAACCCTCTTGACCCAGTGAAATTTTAGTGCATACATTTTCATACTGTTGTAGTTGGGAGTCTTGGCTGGGAACTAGGATTAATGTATTTGCACAACGATGTAGATATGCAATTAAATATTATTCAGTGTGCAGTACGGCACGCCAAATTCAAATCTAGTTCAATTATGTCTGGTTTCATCACTGTGACTTGAACCATAAGTATTGTCCAGCATACCTATAGATCTGTATTGCAATCTGAAAAGAAATCAAAAAATGTTATCTCATCCACAGTTTTGCACGAAGTAAAGGACGAAGTGACAGCGGTTCATTGCAAGATAGTATGTCTTGTGCAGAATGGCAGCTTCAAGGAAGCATTGAATGTCATGAACATGTATTCAAAGGTACTTGGAAGGTATGTTTTCACTTAATTGTTTTTATAATTTAGTAAAATGCACATCTCATATGACACAACATTTTAACTGAGCTATAACACTTTTTTGCTGTTGCTTCTTTTGCTTTTCCACAGTGACCTTATTGTCTTTGAAAAGGCTTACTGTGAGTATCGGTTAAACAGAGTGGAAAGTGCTCTGAAGACCATAGAAAGTGTTTCAGAACAGACAGACAAGCTGAAGGAGCTCTATGGTCAAGTGGTAAGACTCAAACTTGTTCAAAACTGTTGTTGTAGCTCCTTGACTGTCTGCTCATCAGTTATTATAATTCAGCCATTGAAAAGTGGCCCACTATAAAGCTTGAATATACAGATCCTTTGTTTTCTATTTGCTGTTATCGCAGCTTTATCGTATGGAGCGCTATGACGAGTGCAAGGCCGTCTACACCGACCTGATCAGGAACTCCCAGGATGAATATGAAGAGGAAAGGAAGACGAACCTGTCAGCTGTGTTGGCGGCTATGAGCACATGGGAGAAGGCTTCACCGGTGAGGTTTTTTGAAGAACGTATTGATGCTGTGTAATATTTTAACTGACAATGTGCCCTTAATGCGTAGTTATGTAATCTTCACTTCAACATTATTGGTAGATAATGATGTAATTTAAACAAATGACAATAAAAAGTTATAATTTGAAATGATTTGTTAAAAGAAAAATCATCGTTAATGCAATTTCAAAGTGTAGAAAAGGTTTGTAGACCACAGTATAATGGCTGGTGTTGCCCACTTTGGCTGAACTAACTTCATGTGAAAATGTATTGAAATATATCAGTTTCTATGTCTGTCAGTGTCTCACAGTGCATCCGGAAATTATTCACAGCACGTTTTGTTATGTTACAGCCGTATTCCAAAAGGGATTCATTTAATTTCTTTCCTCAATTCGACCACCCATAATTACAAAGGGAAAACATTTTGTTTCATATTTTTAATAGATTTGCAAAAATTAAGAACAAAATATAAACATGTACGTACGTATTCACACTTTGTTGAAGCACATTCAACATCTTCTTTAATAAGATGCTACAATCTTGGCACACCTATTTTTGGGCAATTTCTTCCATTTTTTTTATTGATGGGGAACGTCTGTGCCCAGCCATTTTCTGATCTCTCCTGAGATGTTCAAGTCTGGGCTCTCAAGGACATTCACAGAGTTGTCCCGAAGCCACTCCTTTGTTATCTTGGCTGTGTGCTTAGGGTGGTTGTCCTGTTGGAAGATTAACCTTCCATAGCGCTCTGAAGCATGTTCCCATCAAGGATGTCTCAGTACATTGCTGCATACATCTTTCCCTCGATCGTGACTAGTCTCCCGGTTCCTGCCGCTGAAAATGATCCACACAGCATGAACCTGCCAGCACCTTGCTTCACTGTAGGGATCGTATTAGCCAGGTGATGAATTTACCACGGACGGATTCCAATCAAGTTGTAGAAAGATTAGTGGAAACAGGATTCACCGGAGCTGTGAATACGATTTTTAAACAGATTTGTAAAATAAAATAATTAATGTTCATGTTATAATTTTGGGGTTCTGTGTGTGGAATCTTTAGGTGGAAAAATTAATTTATTCCATTTAGGAATATGGCTGTAACATAACGTAGAAAAAGTGAAGCGCTGTGAATACTTTCCAGATGCACTGTACATTGACTGGGAAGAATTATGGAATAATGTACTAGATTTAGGGCTATTACAATATCAGATTTTCAATTCAAATTTGTCTTTGTTTATTGTGTGTTTTAGTCTTTTTTTGGGGGGGGGTAAATGAATTACACTCAAAATATGAGGAAGGTGGAGAGAGTCTGTAACCATAACTGTACTAATAAAAATAATGAAAGCTTACAAAAAGAACAATTTAAAAGGCCACCAGATGAACTGATGAACAAAAGATCTAGTTTTGGAAGAGTACACCAAATTATCGTCTAATGAATTGGACACAAAAACTTTTATAATTTCAATGTCAGCGTATGCGCCCCAAAGTTTGTCTGTAGATTACTTGGAGAAGCCATCGAAAAACCGGGAGGAATGCTTTGGAAATATGCGTGTTATCATATTTGTATTATTGACCTGATATCAATATGTCATTTTTTTTTTTTATAGCACATGAATAATGGTGTAACTTGACACCCCTTCTTCAAATTACTTGTAAATGTCATATAAATGGCGTTCAACATGCAATATCAATAGTGTTTTAAACTTTTTTTGCAGGATGATCTTGGCCTTACGGAGACTACATACGAGCTGAGCTACAATGCTGCGTGTACTCTGATTGGTCAAGGCAAGCTCACAGAGGCTTTAAACAAACTACAGGAAGCAGAAGGTTAGGACCGCAGACATATTGTCATTCCACCTTCTGCGTGGTGTAATTTTCATGTTCTTTCATGGCTATTGTTGATCATTTCATTGATCTATTTCATGTTTATTTTTTTAGAGCTCTGTCGGGTTTCACTGTCAGAGGATTCGGTAAGGGCTCTATACTTTTGAAATGTTTACAATATCATTGCTTGGCAAGCACCTACAGGAATGTCTCCAAAGATGTTCTCCCTCTACGACGCTAAATGCTTGTTTTATGCAGGATATGACTGAAGAGGACATTGAGTCTGAGCTGGCCGTAATCCACTCCCAGATGGCCTATGTGATGCAGTTACAGGGTCGGACAGAGGAGGCGCTGCAGCTTTATAACCAAGTCATCAAGCTCAAGTCAGTAGCCCTCAAGTGGATTCAGCAGAGCTTCTACATTACATTTTCAAATATCTGATTGTGTACAGAACAAGAGTAGTATAAACGTTCTGTTTTATACTGTTTGTTAAATCCTAGGCCTTCGGACGTGGGACTTTTAGCCGTGACTGCCAATAACATCATTACAATTAACAAGGTACAGCAAATAAATATTTTTTTTAGGCTGACTACCTTAACGCCTCAGTGGCAATGCCCATGCTGAACAGACCTTCCATGTTTTTGCTGATTGCGTGAACACTCTTTATACTGGAGTTACTGAGCCCTGGAACAGGCAAATCTATAATTGGATGTGGTCTGGCAATCTAAAGCAATGGCTTTACATGTCCTTTCTCCGACAGGACCAAAATGTGTTTGACTCCAAGAAGAAGGTGAAACTGACAAATGCTGAAGGAGTTGAATTCAAGCTGGCCAAGAAGCAGCTCCAGGCCATTGAATTCAACAAAGCCCTGTTGGCCATGTACACGAACCAGGTAGCAGACATGTTAATAATCCCTTTCCTCCTTGACTCTTTGTTTGCTTTTTCTTGACCTAATTTAAAGATACACTCTGGTCACATCTTACTATTGCAATAGCCAAGCTCCTCCTTTAGAAACACTTTTCTGTACTCTCATACCACCAATTCTAATAAAAATGAGCTAAAACATGTGCGGCTGGTGTTTCAGTAGCACACCGTACAACCGGTTGACGCTTTCCGTTGGCGAGGGAAGGCTTTTCAGCTACAAGACTGTTGATGATGGACGAAGTCACCCAAGTGGCCTGTTTGACTACACGCTTGCTGTGTTGCTGGGAGAATTAGACGGGGAACGTCAATGGTCGCTGACAATCGGTTGTGCTTCTCCCCAGGCGGACCAGTGTAGGAAGCTGTCGTCGGGCCTGCAGGCCCAGAACCCCGGTCACCCCCGGCCCGTTCTGATACAGGTGGCTCAGCTGTGCAGAGAGAAGCAGCACGCCAAGGCCATTGAACTGCTCCAGGTACTCATCACTGGACCCACCTTAGCTGGGGATACGAGGGCGGGATTTACAAACACTGTGTGTTTTCCAGACCGCCTAACCCGCTAACGGTGTGGGCGTTGTCTTTGTACAGCGTTTCTCAGACAAGCATCCCGAGAGTGCGTCCGGTATTAAACTGACGATGGCGCAACTCTATTTGACTCAAGGTGAGTTTGTCTTTCCAGTTTCCAACGGTCTGGGTTACAGGTACCAAACCCACGCCAGAGTCTACAAACAGGCCGGATAGTGTCTGCTCAAATTCAACCATTTGTTGTTGTTTTCCTCAAAGGTCATGTTACAAAAGCATGTGACATCTTAAGGTCAATCGAGGATTTCAAGCACAAACAAGGGATGGTTAGTTTTTTTTCATTTCCGTTGTATTAAATGTAACGTTTTCAGAAGACATTTAGCGAGGATCATCACTCTGCTAACAATTTTTTTTCACCAGATCTCAGCTCTGGTAACTATGTACAGTCATGAAGAGGACATTGACAGCGCAATTGATGTCTTCAGCCAAGCTATTCAGTACTACCAATCTGAACAGGTATATTCAACAACATTGAATAATGTTGAATGAAGTCATGGATGTAATGTCAATTTTTTTAATAAAAAAAACCGATAAACGTATAAAAACAACTGAAATTCTCAGTGTATTTCAAAAAAGATTTTTAAATAATTACTTTTAAAAAATCAAAAGCTTTCTTAATCTGTGTAAAAAAATAAAATAATAATAATAATAGCCATGATCTCATATATTACCTACAAAATAGTGCTTTTTAATCGCTGCCCAGTACTTTTCTGTTTTTGAACATTTTGAACCTGTATACAATATTTCACGACATAGTTAACAGTACAAATACGGGTACATTTTCCAACTCGACGGCATTATTTACCAAATCCATTTTGTCTTTTATCCCAGCCTGGATCCCCTGCACACCTGGCGCTCGTAAGAGAGGCTGCTGATTTCAAGCTAAAGTACGGACGGAAAAAAGAAGCCATTAGTGACCTGGAACAACTGTGGAAGTGAGTGATGCTTGGTCAATTCTTTAATTATTGTGTTGTACAGTGGTGGGGTTTTTCTCTAGGATGAATCCATGTTTTGATTTCCCCATTAAACAGGCAAAACACCAATGACATCCACACATTGGCACAACTCATCTCTGCCTATTCCTTGGTGGATCAAGATAAAGCCAAGTCGTATCCTTTACTCTGTATTGGAAGATTACAAACAAAAGAGTTGAGTGGAACTTTTTGGACAGCTGAGGTATGATAGTGATTGTGATCCTATATTATGCATTAGATAAATAATCAAATTTGCATTCTGACGGAAAAAGTTTAAGTAAAAATAGCATCTTTAAAATATTAGACTGCATCTTACATTTGAATTATTCTGGTTTCTGTGGGTTTTATATTTATTACATTTTTTTATAATATTCTCTCTTGATGTTTGGGCCTGGGTTATACACTTCATATTCCTGGATTAGCATGTTATTATATCCTGAGCTCTGTCCCAGCCTCAGCAAGCACCTCCCCTCCCCTGAAAGCATGTCATTCAATGTCGATGTTGATGAGCTGGAGAGTTCTCATGGAGCCAACTACATCAGAAAGAAGGCTGCTAAACTACCTGGAGATAACCTGCCCAAAGACCTGGCGTGAGGACCTTTTTAATATGTTGTCATTCATGTGTTCTTTCACTGATTTAGGTTTAATCAAAAGCTGCCTGCTCCTCATTCTATACATTGTTTTTTTTGTGGAATCTCTCACCGTCTTTGTTTTCTCCACAGCCAGGGGGAGGACAAGAAGAGGAAAAAGAAAAAGAAGGGTATGTCCTCATTGTTCCAGCTATTCGGCCAAACGCCAAAAGCAGGATGCATGTGCGGAAAACAACCCCTACACACGGCATAGTTTGTTAAATCACACCTGTGGGACACAGTTGTCAGCATCTCAGGAATCGCTTTCTCCTGTCTCTCTGTTTAGGCAAAATGCCCAAGAACTTTGATCCCTCGTCCAACCCTGACCCCGAGAGGTGGCTGCCCATGAGAGAGCGCACCTACTACCGGGGCAGGAGAAAGGGCAAGAAGAAGGAGCAGGTGGGGAAAGGCACTCAGGGGGCCACAGCAGGAGCCGCGTCTGACTTGTGAGTGACACGTCCTTGTCTGTTGTTGTCGTCGTCTATATATAGCATCGAATGCTGATTTGTTCAAACCGGTTCCATCTTTTTGGGGCCAAGCGTCTGCTGGTTTGTGCTTTTACCTGGTACTTGATTGATTGATTCATTTTGTCACTGATTGGTTTTTCCCCTATAAATTGGTTCCCAGTTCAGACCCAAACAACCAGGTGAGGGTAGAAACTAACCAAAAACCAGCAGACACTCGGCCTTCCGTGGAACCGGTTTGACATCCCTTATCTGATAGAACATCTTATTGGGAACAGCACATCCCGGTCTGATCCTAGATGGGCTGGTTTTTCCGTTTGGATGGTGACCACGTTGTCCTACCGCTGTGTGTTTCCAGGGATGCCAGTAAGACTGCCAGCAGCCCCCCGACCTCCCCCCGGCCGGGCTCAGCCCAGGCCTCAGCCTCCACCTCAGTGCCCGCTGCCAGCAACATGGTCCCTCCTCGACAGCAGAAGCCTGCGACCGCAGGGCCGGGGGCCCGCAAGAAAGCCCCACAGAAGAAGAAGAAGGGGGGCAAAGGAGGCTGGTAGCCCAGAGGGCAGTGCAGACATGGAGCCAGACATCGGTGACCACATACGAAGAACCCAGAATCATGGGAATTTCTTTTTTAAACACACAAGCAACTTTGTCCATTTTTGTCCAAGTATTAGGCCCTAATGCCTTGCCTATGTCACGGTTTTGTTAAGGAACTAATGGAGTTGGTCTGAGACTCCATTTGGTTTTGTGGGGTCTGTAGTAAGAATTGTTATGTTCTGTGCAGAGGAGATGTGCTGTGTGCTTTATCCTCCTCTATCAATCTACGTTTTTGAAAATGACGATAAACAAATTTCTCTGACCTACCTGCTCGTTAAAAATCACCTGCGTTTGTTTCCAACCAAACACAAATAGCTGTGTATTCAAAAGTAAAACTATATTCATTTTTCATGTCATCCATTAATCTTGGCTAAAGTAAAAATTGCAATGTTAAAATTCTTGGGTAGCAGTATGTGAAAGGCTTGTTGTTTTAGGAATAGTTTCCAATAATATTAAGCCAAAAAGAGTCCTGCTGTTGTCTTAATAAGAAGGGTTCCTTAATAATTAAAACTTACGGTTCCTTGTGTTGTTTCTGAAAAGGTGTTCTGTTATGGTCGTGTATGCCTTGACTCGTGATAGGTTCGCTGGATGAGAATTAGAACAAGCCGTTCTCCGATTTTGAGCACCGTCTGGTGGACATAGAATGGAAGTGCGAAGAAACGTTTTTATTCTGTTAAATGTATATCTTACAGTAGGTCAAATTTACCTCACAGATATGTCACTAGGTATATTATTATGATGGGCATGTTGTATTTAGGTTACAGAGTACAATTGCAGCGTCGGTGGCAATTCCAAAAGTTAACCACAGGTCAAATGCTTGTCATTAGAGAATTGGAATGGACCCAACACTACAATGAGACTGCTGGCGAGCATTACGTCCTGTGTCACTGAACGAGAGGATTAACTAAATCATTGAGGTAAACAAAAACGTGTTTGGCACAAAAAAACGTTCCTGTTATAACGTTTTTTTTTTTGTTATTTTGTGATATATATTAGTTGCTACATTGTCAAATATTTCACTTTGTTTTTTCCTGTGTGGGCAGTAGTACCCGGATATACCCAGATATCGCGTTGAGTTAATTTAATCCGATCCACTTGTAACCCTGGGATGCGAAGTGCGTGATAAATGGCGGTTATCACGATATTTAAAGACATGTGAAACCGTTCATCACGATTTCCCAACGTGGTTTGGAGCATGCCTGGTGTCAAAGAAACTGCGTTTGTGGGTTTTACGCTTGCTGTAACCGGAGGAGTTGCGTATGCCATCTGGACGTATGTGTCTACAGGGAGAAAGCCAAAGCAAGTTCTAAGGAAAATAGAAAACAAGAGCAGGGAAGAAACTACACAAAAAGCACCAAAACCTGCACAGAAAACCCCCACCGTTGTAATTAATGAGGTACTTTCTGTCTATATTCTAGGCTGCTTGCGTGTTTATTTTTAGGCACGCCTACTGGACGGATGTTTGCGGTTGCTATTGGGAATGTCTTACTTTCTAGAGTCTAGAGAACATGAATTGTGTGAATATTTAAGTTTATTTGAATAGCCGCAAACTAAGCTATATTATATTGTGTTGCTAATTATTAGTGGGGATCACAAAAATAACTTCTCGAACTTTATTGACTTGTTGTTTTATATAATAAAGGGTCTGGGGTGGTATAAGGCAACACACTATTTGTGCCATTAAGTCTTTTTTGACATCCTGTTTGGTCAGTATATTTTTACTCAAGCAGACGGTCTGCTCTTACTGAGCGCATGATGTTATAACAAGTTCAGTTAAACTTCTTAAAAAAAGAATCAGACTTCCGTAAAACGAGGCCGAGTTAATAATAATTTTCGACCAAATCATTTCTGCGCACACTGATTGCCATCACCAGTTACCCAGCGAGATACGGTTTCACATACCACCCGTCCGTCCAGCATTTGCAGAAACGTTATTTTTCATGCAATGCTTGAAGATATTATCTTTTTTTTTTATTGTGTCGTCTTTTGTCTTAGGCTAAACCCGCAGGAAAGCAAGTTCTGGTGTTAGGCCTCGAAGGGGCAGGGAAGACCAGCCTTCTGCATTGCTTTGCCACCGGCACTCTGGAGCAGGACGTGGCCCCAACTCAGGGGTTTAATGCAGTCTCCATCAATAGGGAGGACCTGCAGATTGAGTTTCTGGAAAGTAAGTGACCACACATAACCATAATGGGAGTACTGTTCACGGCAGTTAACTGTTAGTCCTTAGTCTCTCCCACCTGCCGGCTCAGATCCAGACTAGGGCTTAAATGGCATCAAGGCGGACGAAGCAGTCGGAGGAAAACTTTTACCGCATAGCATAATGCCTGAATTGGTTCCTTACGTTTTGGAAAATCTTAATCGCGCCACTTTCAAACCATTCATTGTCAATGTTGACTATGTCTTTGCACCAGCAGTTAAGACCAGAGGATGAGGCTAAATATGAAAACTAACCAACATGACTTCAATGCTTAGTGTGCATATGTACAAAAACAAAATAATAATAAATTAAACAATGCTTAAAAAATTCAATACAAAAACATGGTGTCTTACAGTCGGTGGAACAAAGAATTTGCAGCCCTACTGGAAGAGGTACATGTGTAAGGCAATGGTGCTGGTGTTTGTGGTGGACTCGTCTGATGCTGCCCAGTTCACTCTGGCAAAGAAGAAACTCCACGAGCTGCTGGAAAACGACATCTATCTTCCGTTAGTGATACTGGCCAACAAGCAGGTTGGAATGACTTGCATTTCAAATATGTTTTATTGAAACCTTGTGTCCCCTCCTTGCCTCCTGAAAACGCAGGGAAGGAGATCGTCAGGTTATTTTAAGATCAAGGTGTGGAGGACGGACTGAGGATTGAAAGTGAAGACAGTTTATCAAAGCTTAAAATGTTATCCCTAAACTACGAATTGTGGATTTTCCTTTTCCACTGACATGCTTCAAATTGGTTCTCAACTGACCTGGTTAAACAATTGACTTACCTTGGTTAAATTACTGCACTGTAGACAAATTACGTTTTCCCGTCCCCTTCCAGGATAAACAGGGGGCCTGCAGCATCACAACCCTCCATGAAGCTCTGTCCCTCGATGAGGTTGGGGACCGTCGCAAGCTCTTCCTCATCGGTACCCATGTTAGGAAGGGGGATACGGAACTGAACCCGGCTGTTCAAGATGCACGTGACCTGATCATTCAAATGGTGCAGGATGGCAGATAGATTCAGCTGTCAGCTATGAATGATCGGGTAGGAGTTAGGTGCCAGGTTTGCCCAAAGGAAGAAATAAATATGATTGCTTGACAGAGGGCAGAGCTTATTCCAACTGAAGCCACTAAATGTATGTTTCAATTGAAAATGGTGTGAGAAAAGTGTAAAGACAAGCACAAACCCTGGTCAAACATAGTCTTGGTGCTCAAGGCTGTTTGAAATACTAGTTCCGCCCTCCACATCAACCAATCATATTATCTTGCAAGACATGTTTGGGAAAGTGTCTCGTGTGCAAAGGGATCTGTCAGCTCTTATTCACCACCGGGCTGGCTTGCACCAGCTTCAAGCTGTATTGACTAACGGCAATGTCGTAAATGGCCTCATTCACAACATTAGAAGGATGATTCCAGAGACGCATAAGTTGTCATGGCAGTGGCATCAGTGCAAATGAACAAAAGCAGAGTCTTAAAGTCTCTGTAATTAAAAATGGATGTTCTCAGCATCTTTAAATTATTCAAACAGTGTTTTAGAAGAAGGTACTGATCTATTTACATGTTTTGTGCTATTCAGAGTATGTCAACAGTACTCAGTATGTAGGATTATTTTTAAAAGGGTACTTTCTATATAGATCCATTTTCTTTTAAACCAGTCTAGATGTTTGTGTGACCCAAGCAATGCAGATATTATTTTGAAGCATACTGTAACGATGGCAAAATGGAAACTGACACTTCTACATCTGGGCATGTTAACATTTTGTCTGGGATTTAACAGGCGGTTTGATACACTCCTGTATGCAAGCAGGAATTAAGTGAACTATACTGACTTACAAACCAAAGATCACTAGATCAGACCTCTAATAATTTCTGTCATTTGAGGGTCAGATATCCAATTTTATTGGGTTTCTGTTTTCTCACATCTGGTTGATGTAAATAAAAATGCTTGTACATGTCTGTGTGGCTCAAAATTGTCTTTTTTGTGACACTCAAACATAAATATAAACATCTTATTTTTGGAAAGAAACTACAGCTATAAATACTTGATTGGTTAGCTTCAGATTTCCTTTCTCATTTGACATCTGGACATCTTGAGGAAGAAGATGACCCCCAGTGAACCTTACACACTCCAGTTTCAACCGGTCGCACTCAAGTAGTTTAGCACTACCATGTGATAAGTTGCTAGGGAGTCCCAATCCCATAATATCAACACAGACCATTATGACCCTGGCTGGAGAACTCGTCCAGGTGCTTTTCCATTAGGCTGACATGGTGTCTGGAAAAACAGGTACGTTTTTTGGGGGGGACATGGATGTGTATAAATATTCATGGTGAAAAAATATTCTAAAGGGCTGCCATTTATTCTAAATTGGTCTATTGACCCTGTTGTGCATTAGTCTCTGAGCCGTTTTATCCTTTGTAGGACTTGGATCCGGATCTTGTCCGTCAAAGAGGTGCTGTTTTTTTCACAAATAATTCGTTTGTTTTGTGTGCAAAGGTACCACAGCCCTGCATTGCTATTGGCTTTGCTTCTATTGTGAGGATGAACTGGAACCTGTGGTGAGACTAAACAAAAACCTTCTTGTAGGATCTTGGAACTTGCACAGCACAAAGAGTCTAAAACAATCTGGATCACAACAGTTTGGTATGTAGGCTGCTCGAAAATTGTCAAACATTTTTGTTGACATGACAACAAGATGTTCCTAAAATACAACTGACTTACATAATTACACAAGTGGGCCCTTTAACAGAAATGTAGTATTTGGTACTTTAATGTTCTCCTTAAACATTTAATTTCTTATTGATCTAGTCCAAAGCTTACCTGGGGAAACCAGGACTCAATATGGCCCTTATCCTACTCAGCACTGGGAGCAGTTCCAACAGAAAGAATCCAATACCTATCTAAGCACAAAAGATACTTCTCAGCATGGGACGGCCTTTGGTAAGCGTATAAGCTGCTTTTTACCCCCAGACTCAACATTATAGATGTTACACTGTAGTATATTATATTCTGTAGTGTCACCACATAACTGAAAATGTTTACCAAGTGTGCTCTAAACACTAATCAGATACATTGGGCTCTTAGCTCCAAAAAAGTGAAGAAAATGGTAATCCGAAGTAAAACGTATTGTTTGCACAATTTGTCAATTTCATGCACCCTGATTGGAGGAAACCACTCCAGAGGTGACCATTTTGAGAGATCTGCAGGTGTTTGACAGGTTCAGGGATATTTGTAGTTTGGTTACCTCTCAACTTTACCTATGTGGGGAAAAAACGATTAATTTAAGATTATTCTCAGGAAGCTCTGCTTTGTTAAATATTACATTCAATTAATTGATATGGTAGAATTTAACAGACAAGCTGCCGCTTTTTGCATGTGCTTATTTTCTAGTGTGACATTTTTAGAAAACCTTGGGCAAACCTGTGTTCCAGTAGTTGTGTTTATACACCACTCAACTTCAACAACTTACTGGCTGATTGGACATTCGTTTTTTAACATTTAGCATTAATTGAATTGAGCTAGTCTGCGTGCTGTTTGCTTGTGGTACGTGTGGCTTGCACACTCTTTGTATGTCATGATCAATTTCTGTCCTAAATGGGAAGCAAAAAATACTTTTAAATCATACATTTTAACTATTTAGCCGGGAACTCTAATGCAGAGCAATTTGCCATTATGGCATTCATCTTAATATAGGATGGTGAGACAATCAGCCAACCCAGTACAAGCAAGGACACCTAACTCAATGAGTATCTTTCAGTCAGTGCTATAATGAAAAGCATTAGTTAAATGTAGTTATATCATTCTAATTTCAAATGGATTAAGATCAATAGTCAAACAACTCTATTCTCTCTATTGAACCCTCTAAAACCATTAGTGATTAATTTAACCATTTCATCAAAGCTCCTACACTCTGAAATTACATTTCCATTTTAGCCCCTTGAGCAGATGCTTTCTTCCAGATCGACAGAGGTGAGAACATACAGAACAATGTGATTTCCTTTAGCCCAAAAGAAATCTATGGTCATATTTTCTTGCAGGAAAGAGGAGGTGGTGAACTCCTCCAGGAAGACATCATGTCCTTCCTCCAAGTCAGCCCAGTATGAGAGTATTGTCCGCCTGTCAACGCTCAAGAACAGGTCCCAAAAGTCCCAGGATACAAGGTAATGTAGAGAAGAAAACGTGAACCTATCTAAACTTCTCCAATTAACAATGTTAAATACAAACATGTAAGTTGGACCAGATCTAAAATTAGCCCCCCTGCTTGGCCTAGGAAGCCAGTATTTTGACGTCTTGTTATTTCAGTAGCAAGTTGTGGCTTTCATAGGGGGTTCTGAGACAATAGGAACTATTGTCCAAAGCTCAAGCCCCTGGGACATTCACAGACAGCCACATAAGTTTGTTTATAAATCTCATAGTGCAGTGGTGGATGCTTGGGCTTCCAGAGAGAACACTTTGGCCTGCACCCTGATTGAGAAACAAATTAATATATGTAAATATTTGCCGGTTTGTTTCTATTCCTCATTTGAATATTAAAGACAATATTTTGTTTCTTCGGATACTTCTGCAGAACACACCCACGGCCATGGCCTGTCAAGAGATGTTAGAGGGCAGAAGAACACATTTCAAATAAGTTATACATTGATTTGCATTTTCCTCAGTGAAATAAGCATTTGATTAATCAGCAAGATTTCTGGCTCCCTGGTGTCTTTTATACAGGTAACAATCTGAGATTAGGAGCACTCTTTTAAAGGGTTGTTACCAGTATAAAAGACACCTGTCCACAGAAGCAATCAATCAAGCAGATTCCAAACTCTCCACCATGGCCAAGACCAAAGAGCTGTCCAAGGATGTCAGGGACAAGATTGTAAACCTACATAAGGTTGGAATGGGCTACAAGAACATCGCCAAGCAGCTTGGTGAGAAGTTTACAACAGTTGGTGCGATGGACCGGCCTGTCTGAAGTATGCGAATGAACATCTGAATGATTCAGAGGAGAACGGGGTGAAAGTGTTGTGGTCAGGTGAGACCAAAATCAAGCTCTTTGGCATCAACTAAACTCACCGTGTTTGGAGGAGGAATTCTGCCTATGACCCCAAGAGCACCATCACCACCGTCAAACATGGAGGTGGAAACATTATGCTTTGGGGGTGTTTTTCTGCTAAGGGGACAAGACAACTTCACTGCATCAAAGGGACGATGAATGGGGCCAATGTACCATTGAATCTCTTCTCTCAGCCAGGGCATTAAAAATGTGTCATGGATGGGTATTCCAGAATGACAATGACCCAAAAAATATGTCCATGGCAACAAAGGAGTAGCTCAAGATGAAGCACATTAAGGTCCCGGAGTGGCCTAGCCAGTCTCCAGACCTTAATCACATAGAAAGAGAGGGAGTTGAAGGTTCGAGTTGCCAAACGTCAGCCTCCAAGCCTTAATGACTTGGTGAGGATCTGCAAAGAGGAGTGGGACAAAATCCCTCGTGAGATGTGTTTTTGGTTTTGCCACCAAGTACTAAGTCATGTTTTGCAAAGGGGTCAAATACATATGTCACTGATTAAAATGCAAATCTATGTAAAAGTTATTTTTCTGGATTTTCTTTTGTTATTCTGTCTTTCACTGTGCAAATAGACCTACCAACAGAATGATAGACTGATAATTTCTATGTCAGTGGGCAAACGTACAAAATCAGCAGGGGATCAAATATTTTTTTCCTCCACTGTATACAACTATTACATGTTTGATTCTGCAGGTCTCCCCGCACTTCATCTTCTGGGCACCGTAGCCCTGTCTCGCATACAGAACCCAAAGAGAAAATAGCAAAGACCTCTCCACGGCTATTCCAGTTAGCCACTCCCAAAGGAAACTCTTGCAACTACCAAAGCAACATTGTGGTAGGTGCTTGGAATTGTTGTTCAGGTTTGAGCACTGTCTGTGCCAATAACTGACCTATAGCTGGGAAGCCCCATGGTGGATGCAAATGAACCTGCATCACACCCTAGCTCAGGGGGAGGCATCGTCAGCAGGTATTTCTTGATCTTATCATGCTCTAGCTGTTTTGCTCTATTGTTGTTATTATGTAAGGGTTAGAGTTGTTACATCAATGTCACCAATGTGGATTGACGTGACTTCCTGGTTGGATAAGCAGTGTTTGGGGGGGGGCATAATGGCATATCATGGATGCCTAGAAGGAAGGCTTGCTGTGATATTCAACTCTCTCAAATCTAAATGTATATCACAGTGATAATATCTTGCTCAATTTCGGGATGACATATTTCACATTTTGCCAGCTATGGGATTTGATCCAGCAACCATTCTGTTATTGCCTCACCATGCAAGGATAATGACACTGAGCCTTTTTTCATACATTTTTTATGAGATTGGCAAACACATTGTGAGGTCCAGTTGAGGACCATTCTACCACACACTGCTAATCCTTTGTTAGCACATTGGAAAGCCCTCTTCAATTCAAGGGTTTCCAATGTGTCATTTATATAAACATACCTACATTGTTATGCTTACCTATATATTCTATGTCATTTATTAGAATTTATTGGCTAATGTTTATAAAGGTTATGAGTCAGTAATTCATCATTTCCTTTTCTTTTTCTGAAGAAAGTGGAGAACAAGATTTCCTATGCAGCCAGAAATACCAAGGCCAGACCCAGGCTGGACGTGCTCTCGATGCCCCGGTTGAGAGACAGTAGCATGTTCATTGAGCGTGGACCACCAGAGGACCCCATTTGGGGAGTGAGCACACTGTCTCTACCGTCCCCCATCCAACACGTTGGAAAACATGCTCTTCACTAATGCGCCTGCGTCAACACTGTTTCTATACCGTTGCGATAATAGATGTACATTTTAATTGTTCACAGAAACATCCAAAGTAGCAAGTGTTACGCTTATCTTGGTTTGATAGATCTGGGCTCACTGAAACATGCATTTTTACCAGGTGTCAATGGGTGCCAGGCATGCCAAAGGATCTTCACGACTTGAAAAGCTATCGGCTCCTAAAGGACTGAACAGGGACTACATCCCTCCAAGAGACCTGCCACCATTATGAGATGTTTTTCTTCATCAAGGTTAGTGTGCATTGTACAAAGGAAATGGCAGATAAGATGGGCAAAGTGAATAGGGGCATATTAAGTAAATGGTTAAAATCTTAGATGTTTTTTTTCTCCATTTTCTTGCACCTGATAAAACGTTACATTGCAGCTGGTCCACTCAGATAACCTGCAAACAGAAGCTCTATTCTTTAAATACTGCAGGTCAACTTGGCCATCGAATGGATTTTATAAACCTACACATTTTATGATTTACATTTGTTCCAACTGTCCTATTTTCAGTCATGCCATTGGTGTATATAAAGTTCAAGATCTTTGATAGACTGTTGCGGAATTTGTTACAGGAAATAATCACTGTCAGCTGATGGGATCAACTGCAATGTTACATTCTACATCACTTGCAACTAAAGAAATATTTTTAATTGGCTGATGCACATTTTGAGATGCAAAAGTTCAAAGTTAACTTTTCTCAAGTTTCAAATTCGATCTGTTTTTGAATCTCTTTAGTGCAAGGACTAAGATGGTGAAACTGTCTGGATGCTCTATTTGGAATTCTGCACTAAGATGTTTGCTCACTCCAGTTTATTTTGCAAACAGTCAAACAACACTGGCACCTCTCTTACCATGCAGGCATTGTCACTCCTAAGAGCCAGTAGTCCCCTTTTCTAAAATAATGTTTCATAAGGTTGGTCTTTTTTTAAGCCATGAAATGGAATCACATCCCTTCGAAAAGGTCAGGCTTCCAGCCACCACTTGCTTCATTTATAAAGGGGTTGCTGTGAGCTTAGTTTTAAATACTCAATATCCCCCTTTTACACTACAGGCTCATGGCAACATTGTGTGAGAGTGGACGCAATGTCTTGGATTGAAAGGGTCATGTGGATTTAGTGCAACGTGGGGGGCTTGAGTAGACGCCCTCACATTTTGTCACCTGCCGTGTAAACAACAAGTGCAGACTAACAGTGAAGTGCTTACTAACTGGCCCCACTGAAGATTCAAGCAGGACTCAGAGGACAGACTTCAAAGCAGATCCAGGCGTCCAACTGGGGCCTAATCTGGGATAAGCTTGCAGTAAACATGACCTGGAATTGCAGTCTAAAGAGGGTTTTTGCGAGGCAGAGGAGGACTGGAAAGGCTCTCCTCCACTGCTTCACTCAGTTCCCATGGTGCACCTGTTCCTAGACTGGAGACTGCTGGTTATCTGTCTGTGTGGGGCACGCCAACGCTTTAAAAAAATTGGCTGCCCCGCTCTCTCTGAATACTCTGGTTAGCTGAGCATTAGTGAGACTGATCTGGGTTTGGCAAAGCACTGCAAATCTATATTAAGCTTTATCGTGTTCATCAATAGTCAACAAGTAAAATTACAATAAACTATTGACTTTTAATTATTAATTGGTATTAAGTTGTTGTGTGTGTAGTTATATCACCAAAGCAAACTCCTGAATGAAGATCAGAAAAGGTATACTTATTAGGTGAATCTGGTATCTAGATGCTTTGTGTCCACTGAACATACCTTGTATACTGATTCTAGAAGTAGATACTGCATACATTTCTCACGAGCTTAGTCCAACGTATTCCCAATCATATCCCTCCGGACATAACATGTACGATTGTTTTATTTCTGTTTTTCTTGTAAACAAACACTGACATTTTTTTATATTGTAATACTTTTACACTAGTTACCTTTCCAGATACTTATTCGTCAGTTTTCTTACTCACACAATTGTAGGGTGAGTGCTTTGTTATTGTTAAAATCATGGATGCCATCTTAAACCAATTTCAAAGCATCGCACATTAATGAAAGTGCTTTTACAAAAACACCCTCTGGCCAATAAGGTTTCTGGTTTAGACTTCCTAGTCGAGCAACCAGCTTGATAAGAACCAGAAGGGCATTGCAGTCCACTGGATGTGTTCTGAGGTGAAGGAGGGGCTTGATATCAAATTAGATATCACAATAAAATTCACAGTGGCCAGCTGGACCAATGAGTCTTTGGGCCTTTGATGCTCACCGGACCTAGGTTGACAGATTCCACACAGACTCGCTTTGTCCTCTTAGCAACAAACAATGCCAGGGCCCATTCAAATTCCATACACACCACATTGGCCTCTTAGCATGCTAATGACCACTCCAGCTAGAATTGTAGATTCAGGGATGACAAAATTTTATACAGCGTTACCTGCTGGGTAAATGTTGCTATTGGTTGTTGTAGGATATCAATGAAGTAGCTAGCGATGGTATGTTTTTTTAAGGTCTTTACCATTCATTTAGTCTTTTTGGCTGTTTAATTTTTGCCTGTTTTCTTTTCCAGCTGCAACACAAATCATGATGGCACACAATGACTTTAGAGGGAAATGAGGGGAGAATATTCTGCAGCTGAAGCATTGTGAATGTTGGCATTTGGTGATTTGGTGACTGTTGCACAACTCTAAATAAACACACTTGTTTCCCCTTGTGGGTGTGCTCTCTCTTTTTACACACTCTGTACGGGGTAAAAACAGTACACACTGACACAGGAAGTAGTTCCAGGACTTGCAGGGTGTGCCAGTTGAGCCATGCAGTTATCTGTCACAACGCCTGATGTCAAACAGATCATGGGGAAGGCTTCATTGTGGCCAGAACTACCTGTTAAGTTGCTATCCGTTTCTGTCATGTAGATTACGCAGGCACTTCCTGTGATAAGTCGGTCATTACCTCAAGTGCTGATCTCTCCCCGTACACATTTAAACAGAATGTCTTCCCTCCTGGACAGCTGAGCAGACAAGTGGTTGGCATCACCTGCTGGTGGTTGTGTGCTCTGGTCCCAGCTCGCATGTCTAAATACTTGCCTTTTAAACACTTCCCATTGGGCCTCAAAGCGCCCGCTAAAGGACCCAGAAGATTCCTAATGTGAGTGCAGCCTCACATCTTCCATACACCCATTAAAGCCCAATGTTTTTCAGCCTCATGCTGAGAGATACACAAAAACAAAGCACCCCTTGTCAACCCTTCCCACCATTGTACCCGACTTCCTTAGCTGCCTCGTCACACACACACACAGCATGTAGCATTAAAGCAGACTCCCATAACACAATGTATAATAAGAAATGGTATTTATTTAATCATTATATATATTTATTATTATATGTAAACAAGGCAGTTATGTTGGCAAAAAATTATGATTCACTTCACATTTAGCAAATGATGGATACAAAAGAGAGAGAATGAAGCCAGGATGGTGGGTCTGGTCAGTGGGTCCTGCTAGTTGGTCGGTAAGGGTGTGGTGGGGGTGTCGAAGCAACGGGGGTGAGTGGGAGGTTCCTACGCCACTTCAGTCTCAGTCTTTCACTGATCCCAGCTGAGCTGGAAGGCCCTCGGCCTGTCTCCACTGGGCATTGCGTAGCCTAAACCATTTCTGGAACGAATAAAAACAAGCCAAGGGAGGTGTCAGAAACAGGCCATTGTTACTATTGTACGACTAGCTACTGGTTCCAAATAACATCAGGGCTGGTGCATTTGTCACCGTAAACAGACCCTGGTGACATAATGCTAAAAGACAGAATCTCAATTATGTCACTGTGACATGCATGGTTGTAAGAAATCACATTGTCTGTCCTAGGTGTTTCCATATGCTGGGCCATGACGTTACCAAAGCAACACGCTAGGCTGTTTACAAAAAACAACAAACTCAGGTTTTTAGGAGGGATTTGCTCTAGCAGTGTTTTTATGGCTTGGCACTTCTAGTTTTAGTCAATTGCATTAAAACAGGGCTGTGGAAAATGCACACAAATTGCCCCACAATCAACTTATTGAACATCCACAAGAGAATGATTGGGCTTAACAATTTCAGCTCCTTGGCATTCCAAGCCTGCCACTGTTAGGAAACCCAAGATGTCAAGGAATGCACAGCAATGATGACAGAGTTGAGAAAGCATTTATCAGTCAACCAAAGGCAGCCAAAATGTTCACATTTCCTGTATTGCCCAAGTTTCAAATACTTTGTGTAAAAATTAAAAATCTACATGGAAGTCTGTCTGGTCCAACGGGCTTATATATTACAAGTCAAAGGGTTTGAACACACTTTACCCATTCACTTGAATGGTTGAGCGTGTCAGAACGTTTGACTGGTACAGTCCGTAAAAGGGGTCATGTAGGCTGACTCGCGAATGGCGATAATAATGAATGAACACAGCAACACAGTCCTCCCAGGTGGGCAGCCGATAGAGCAACACATGAACTCTTTACACTTTAGAAATGGAAGAAATTAGCCAGCACTTAAAGCACATTGAAACACGTTGCAAATGTACTTCGTGCATGAGAGGGAGTGTCAACAGGGTGAGCCCTTCCCGCGAGCGACTGAGGCTGATCAAACAGCCAGGCACCCTGAAACAACGCGGTTGAAAACATCCGCTGTCAATGGAGTCAAAGGGCCTCACCCAAACGTTAATTTGCCCTGTCAAGTTGACCGGGCTTCTACCACCTTTCAGCACATGTAATGGAAACAGAAAGGCATCCAACCAGAGCAGAGGTGGGGCACGCCCAACCGGTTTGCAGAGAGTGACACATGTCTTACTGTGGCGTCCGGCAGCCCTGATACTCACAGTGCACTTCATGATCCTTTCTTTGTTTATGTAAATAATGTGCAGGGCGGAAAACATCTGTTCAAAGCAAAGAGATGTCAACATAGCTCACTGTCACACGAACACACCCCAGAAACCGAAAATGTGCCCACGACAGGGCTACAGTTCCTCTACACAGAATCAATCAAAATGTCTACTGTGATCGCAAAGCATCCTAAACTGGTTGCAAAGCCAGAAAGGTGACATTGTTTCCCCTAGGACGTGTTAAAGGGACCAAAGACAGTTTATTAAAAGCAGCACATAACTGACAGCCTCGGCACAACGTGGAAAGCTATTAGACAGATGTTTGCGAAACGTAATGTTCTCGAGTCATCTCTATTGTTATCACTGACCAACCTTTCAAACATAGTAGTTATCGGCTGTTTCACTCACTAATCAAGGTGGGCCTGTGTTGTGATCTACCAAAAGGATCCAACCGGCAACGTGTGTAAGACATATTATTAGGACAATTCGTGTATTATTTGAATAATTGAAATTGTTCGGATTAAGGATAATTTCGCTGTTGAAGTCTATATATGGGTTATTTCAGATTAATAGCAAACGGGTTAGGATTTGAGTCGCGCGAAGAAGCATCACTTGACGCGCGAGCGCTGTCATTCCGGACTACGTGATTGGTTCTACTGAATGCGAACTCATTTTATTACAAAGTTTGGCTACACGTTTGGTTTTCCTGAAAGTCGATAATATCCCATTAAAAACAACGATCATTCTGCTGACCAGTCATGTGCGCCCTGACGTCTATTCAGCGAAACAACAATTGCTCACGTTGGAAAGTGTTGCATAGTATTTGTTCAACCGTGCGTGGAAAGACAAAAACTTGCTGGAAAGCGCACTGCAGTAGCCTAAGCCAGCACAGAACATTCTCAACACTAATGCACAACAACAAATCCTATGGACGAGCTTTCCAACTATTTGTTACACAATATAAATTACATCGTCTATTTAGGATACATAAGTTATTAGTCATAGTTAAAATTTTACAAAAAATATAGACACGAAAAACCTAATTTTATTAGACATTCATTGCGTGAGACTCCTTGTAGGTCTGGGGCGCGTAACCTGACTCAAAGCTCGTTGAAGTCCTTACATAATATTATCCATAGAAACGTAATCTAGAAGTGAACACTTACGGCTGTCTCTTCCTCGGTTAGTCCGCTTTCCGCTGCGATCAACATGAGCGTAGACCCATCGGGATGCTTGGAGACTCTGGTAAAGTTCCGCTCCAGAATTTCGATCTGGTCCTCTGCTAACTTCATACATTCCATTCCACTTGAAGCCATGTTCCCGTTCAAATAGTTCCAGACACAATTTTTTTTTGTATTATTACTTTGAAAGTAATAGACACTGAATAATAACGGCCGCGGGATAGCTACAATGTGAATGAAGTCCGTTTGCGAGTATACACCACTGCCAACAAGGAAATACTGCTGGATGAGGACAAACAGATATCGCTGAGCAATTACAGCCCCTGCGGAACAACAAACAACCAAAACGCGTGTCACACTGTCCGCATGTGTGGAAGCTGTACTGTCAATAGAGGCTTTATCCGAACAAGTTTCAGAGAACACACCCTCTAGCCTATATGAAATTATTTTTAACGATTGACGTAACACATATTACGTTTAAAGTGACATAATAAATATGAATTCACGCGGGAGACTTAGGATACTGGAAAAGTTGAGATTTCTCCCATATCGTTGCAGCAAGATCAATTAACAGTAAGCAACAAATATGTCTGATGACGTCAGGAATACCTCTGTTGCACCTGTAACTTAATTCCTTTATGCCGAACCTCCTTGAATAGTTTTTGGTAAAGAATCCTTTCTTCCTCAACTCGTTTTATTCTTTCTTCCTCAACCCGTTTTTTATGGGTTTAAAGACACGTTAAACCCATATATCATATGTAATGCATTTAATAGATAAATACAAAAACAAAAGTGTTACCCTATAGCCATTATTACATGTCTTTAATTAACGTCTCATTAGGCGTCAAAGTTAAATATGTACTAATGATGCGGGCGTACCAGGAGGACAATGAATGAAAGATTTAAGTATGCTTTTGTTTCCTTTCACAACGTCGACTTGGCTAAACTTGCAAATACAACTGAAATTACCTTGAGGTGTTTATTTTCTTTTCTCAGGACCAAACAGTAAATAATGCTGACTTAACAAAACTTTCAATTAGGCCTACCATTAAAAATGACCTTGTGGTGTTGTTGATTTTCTTATGACTAAACAGTAAATACTGGCACACAATAGCAATACAGGACAACAAACAACAAGCCTTTGAGAACAGTGATGAGATACAAAAATAGTATCAAACCGGTACCT
This sequence comes from Novumbra hubbsi, assembly GCA_016801125.1. Lineage (NCBI taxonomy): Eukaryota > Metazoa > Chordata > Actinopteri > Esociformes > Umbridae > Novumbra > Novumbra hubbsi. The sequence continues at coordinate 112,628 of JACXGK010000375.1, forward strand.
AAGTGTATTTCCAAAAAAGAAAATGGGCTATACAAGATGAACAATAGTCCAACAAAACTATGGATTGACTGATGGATTGATGTAAATTCTCAAGCCCCTGAGAGGAGAAGCAGAGTCCAGTTTGGGTCCACCAGGCTTTAACCCCCTGATTTCCACTGAAGCCAACCATCTTGTTTTCATTAAACAGCATTTGTAATGGCCTCAGAGTCCATATCAGTCATCCTCTGTGTATTCCGTCTGCTCGATGCACCTAAACGTGGGGTCAAATTCTGGGTGCGCGCTGACGTGCTTTGGTGAATAGCCCTTCTGATTTTGATTGAGGGAGGCGGGCTGATGTCACACAGGCGTTACATAAAAGTCTTGTAGTCTGGCTCTCCTTGCTTTACCCCGAAGGGGGAAAAACATCTGGAAATTAGGAATCAAATTTGCTTGGACTCATGGAGGAAATTAGGCTTATCGGGTTTGGAGAAGTGTTGGTCTGGGTAAAAAGGGGACCATATAAGCTTGCCCGTTTGGCCCAATCTTAGTAGTTGCTCACTCAACTCCTTTGTAGAGGAAGCACTGAAGACTACTCGTACAAATATGCAAATGACAAAGCCAAGACTTCAGGCCAATGGCAGGAAGCAACGTCCTGTGGGCTCAGTTAGGTGGCCAATGAAAAGGAGGGTCGCGTTGCACAGAGGCCGGATGTCTTTAATAATTGGGCAGATCTATTCATTGTGATGTCAAGTTTTGGCCATTACTGGCTACCGCTCTCGGCCCCAGGGTAGGGACTGAGTAGGGTCTTGTTTCATTTCTTACTACTGTATGTGTGCCATGTACAACCATTTCAACTGCCTCTCAGATAGATTAGGCTTTTCATGTTGCCTTTTAAAAACATAGAAACAACATACTGTTATATGCCTAGTGACAAGGCTTTGAAATTCAATACAACTTGGAAGACTGTTCCAAACATTCATGAGTTGGTTAACCTAAGCTGCCTTTTGTGAGAGAAATATTGATTTAGTAGTCAACAGGCTAGATGTGTTGTTGGGCCCCAGTGTTTTGCTACTGGTGTTCTCTCACAAGTCATTTTGCATATGGTTCAAGTCACGCCTGTTCATGGAATGCTCATCAAAATATATTCCTTGCCAACTCTTCCTGATGTCTGATGGGGGAGTAGATGGGGTATTAGTTTTCTCTGTCTTGTGTCAGGCTGCAGGAAAGCTGAGCAAACTGTTTGAACTGCCCATAAAACTCAAACAGTGGTGAGAAGACTCACAGAGATGCGTACAATTACCTCAATAAGAGCATCAGGGGAGCTAACTTTGCTTCACCTTAATGCAAACACTGAAGGCTGTAAACACGTAGTTTTGAATATTCCTGCTGCTAACAGCAGATGGTTTACTACTATGGAATAATATGCTGTTAATATGTCACCAAAAGTCTCCAACTGCAAAACATAACATACCGTCATCGTGAGAATATAAACTTTCTTTCAGAAGAGTTGTTTATTTTAACACTGGGATGAAAGAGACTTCTGGGGGTTATCTGGGATTGAGTACTTTTCTGGACTTCAAAAACGTTCCTCTCACTTCTATTTTGATTGCCGTTTTTTTCTGCAGTACATCCTGTCAAAAAATATGCCATTGTAAACTAACAAGCACGTAACCTGCCTTTCAGCGAAGTCCAGACGGCAGCCCAAAACCACAGACGTCCTCCTTAGCAGTCCTTAACACGAGACGAGGCCCCTCCGGCAAATCCCGGTAACAGTAAGGAAACGGAGGTCAGGTGTACGTTTGCAGCAGTGGCCATGACAGTCTTGTTGTAAACTGCCCTGGATCTCGAGACATGAGCACAAAGTCATGCTGCAGGGCAGGAATTGGAAACTATGACATCATGCCCAGTGAAACGATGGTAGACGTAGTTGGCAGTTAGGAAAGGGGGCGTTGAATGGACGTGCGTGGGGGCTGCCAAGTCCACATGGGTGTTTAAATAGAGCCGGTCAACAGGGGAGCTTTGTTTGCTGTGGAAGGGCTCATGAGATTTGCTGTGACGCCTCACTTCAGCGTGGAGTCGAGATGTAAAGGAATGCCCCGTTGACTCTATTTGCCTGTGCTCATGATGTGCTGCAGGTAAGGAATATCTGTGTACTGAGTGAAAGGTCAAATTACTCCTGGCCTTCGGATTTAAAGAAAACGAGTAGTGTAGAGCCGTTTGTGGCATAGGAAGAAATGATTAGATGTCTGGCTGGCCACATTTGGTGCACATGTACTGCTGAAGGTTGGAATCAGATGCAGGTCTCTTTAATCAACCGTTTTTGAAAAGTTATTCCCCACTGTCTCAGACCGGCGGAAAAATATTTGGAAATAGTTACATAAAATGCTTCATCCACATGGCAGGAAATACTATTAAAGATGTTATGACTACAAGTCGGTTCATAGTGCGTTCTGAAATGAGTTAAGCATGTGGGAACCTAATATATTTGCTCATGCATCAGGAAGGCAGCATTCAGTTCTTTTGTTATGTACATTACGGAGTAAAGTCCTTACATCTGTGCTATGTCTCCATTTCAAGTCAGTCAGCCTAATCATAAAAAACGTCTAGCTTATAAAAATGGTTGCTCTGTGGTAAATGACAGGGTGTCTTCCAAAACTTTGGGTCTTATACTGGAGAACACACATTTTTTTATGTAATCATACCATTTTATAAATGTCTTCTAATGACAGGGACATGTCATGCTAATGACAGTACACAGTAAAACAAAGCCATAACATTTTCTTTAAAGTTTTCATTACATATACCAAGATTTATAGTCATTAGGCAACTAGTTCACTCTTTATCCTTTCCAGATAGTAAACGGTACACTCCACTTCTCTTAACCATCCCTGGGTTTTCTCATTGCCCTCTGAACATAACTGCAAATTAGCTTTTATTTCTGTGTGATTAGCATCTTTGAACAAAGGGATCCTAATAGGCTACTATAGCATATTAATGGAAACTGCAGTGATTGTGTGGAGTTGTTAACGTCCCTCCCAGTAACCTGACCAGAGGCCCCCCTTCTTTAATTACACTATTTCTATTCCTGTCAAACCTGTCGAGTCAGTCAGTTTAACAAACAAACACTCTATTGTAGCATTACAATGAACACATTGAACAGGTGAATGTTTGACTTTATTTAATAAGCTGGTCATAAATTATTGCACATAAAATATTATTTTCAATAGTTACAAAGTGGATAGCAACGTCCGCTAGCGGCTCAAAAACCAAGAGGGTGTGGGTAGTTCACAGGGACATCAGTTTCACCTGACGACACAGGGTTTGAACAGCTGGGAGAGGGCTGGAGTTGGTCCTCAGCCACCGCCGTCTAGCGACCCGTTAAGCCAAACGCCTGTTTAGCAGCAGGAAACACAATGGTGACAGATGCATCTCCAAAGTACACGATGAAAAACAAGGAGGGCGAGGCGGTTCTCATGCCAATCAGCTTGACGGTGACGGGGGACGAAACTATGGGAGGACGTTTGGGGTCAAGTATGGTAATAAAAAAAAAAACACACACAAAAAACCCCACAATGTGGTTCAGACACCACGACACGCGAATAAAAGGTCCATTTAAATCAGGGTAGAAGGGGGAGCCACAGGATGGTGATGCAACACGGAGCCAGGACAGCGGCTGAGAGGGCTGGCCTGGTGAAAGGGGCAGCCTGTTCAGAGCACTCTGTTCGACCTGTGAGTCAGACAGCTAATTCCTTCAAATTCCCAAGTCAGCGTTATTCAGCCAGTGGGATTTCCCCTCTAGTCTTTGGGTCTCCCCCCTGGACGCCTCCCCTCCCGTCCCACAGTCGTAGGCAGAGCATGGGGGACGGCCCGCCACAGGACCAGGGTAGGTGGGCTGTCCCCTCGGTGTCCTGTCACACTACAGTTAGTGGGAGGGAGCATTTTTCAGCACGTGCCATGACCTCTGCGGTTTCTCCTCGTTCCACGCGGGGCCCACATCCTTCTGTGTTGCTGTGTTCTACTTGGATATCTGCTGCTGGACGTGGAGCAGGAACTCGTAGTAGGAGAAGGCTGATTCCGACCGGTCCTCCACCAAGTGCTGGAAAAAGCTGGTCTTCGCGGAAGCATCCTCCCTATGAGAAGAGTCATGGCATTAATTAGGTAACGTGAACGCAGTCTGAATAGACTCACAGTTTACTAGAATTTTATTACAACTTTTAAATGAGGAATTATCCTTTTGTTTCGTGATTCGTGAGACCTTTGGAAGATTTGTCCTATTGCCCCTTTGACACATGTATGATACAGATTCTTATCAAAGCTAAATGTCATGGTGTGGAAAAAGGACCCCTATGGAACGAAAACCCAAACACTGTAGACTTCATCCTGACCCTCATCTTCATCAATGACCTTCACAGTGGCTGCATGTTCACAATGCAACTAGCCGTCTTATAGTGGATGTCACAGATGGTAACCGGCGATTTCCAAGGTCGTCACTTTGAAACACACCCACGCCCATTCAACGGACGTAGGGGCTCTCGACTTACTTCACAACATGGAGAGTTGAGCTGAAGGTCCTGGAGTCCTGTAGCCAGGCGAGGAACGCGCGCAGTTGTTCAGACTGAGGGGTTTCCAGCTCAGGAATGTGGGCCTGGTGTTCAGAGAGAGAAGGAGGATAAAGATCATTCCATTGTTGCCACCACTGCAGCCCCCAGAAGATAAACGATGCGGGTGCCCAGACCTCAGACTGGCTCTAATGGAGCTTGTGGTTTCCTGAGCTATGCATGTTGGGGAATGTGTTCGAGGTTTGTGTGTCGTTCCATTCTCAGAATCAAGGATGCGGACAAAACCTTGAGAACTTCTACTGGTTCTGTGCCGTACATCTAAAGAGTACACGGTGTTGAATTCCATTGTAATAGACAGTTGTTCACAAGAGCCTGAGCCAAACCCAACTACTAAATGTGGATTACCGCTGAACTGACGGTAAGTACAGTATTTTATTGGGATCACAAGCTGGAAATCCAACCTTAAAGCTCCTTAGATTCTATGTGGACCTGTACATCGTGTGTGTGCATTTAGTTAAAGGCCCAGTGAGCTTATTCCAAATGTCTTGCCCCATCAGAACCGAACATGGGACACAAGATAATGTAGTAGACAAAGTTAAAACATGAGCTAGGCTGAAGCGGGCTGCATCCCCCAAAAAACATATTGAGGGTAGTGTCTCACTGACCATGTACCGAGGCTAGCATCTCACTGACCATGTACCGAGGATAGCGTCTCACTCACCATGTACCGAGGCTAGTGTCTCACTGACCTTGTACCGAGGCTAG
>JACXGK010000376.1:0-36331 GCA_016801125.1 Novumbra hubbsi
CTGCCTCTGGAACGCGCTGTATACCGCTGCCTCTGGAACGCGCTGTATACCTCTGCCTCTGGAACGCGCTGTATACCGCTGCCTCTGGAACGCGCTGTATACCGCTGCCTCTGGAACGCGCTGTATACCGCTGCCTCTGGAACGCGCTGTATACCGCTGCCTCTGGAACGCGCTGTATACCGCTGCCTCTGGAACGTGCTGTATACCGCTGCTTCTATTATTAGTAATCTACAGACGATTTTTATTTGTGATTTACCGAGCCAGGTGAAATAATAGGGTGAGGTGCTGATCCGTAGTCTTCTCTTTCAGATGAATGTGACTACTGTGAGAGAGAACCTGCCCAAAGGAGATTTCTCAATAATGACAGAAATGCTGAAGAAGTTCCTAAATTTCATGAATCTTACGGTAAGTTCTTGGCCACTACGATTGTGTGTTTTAAATGCTTTATTGTGGCCTCGTGTTTGTGTCCTTGAGCTTTTGCAGCCTATTGAGTAATATCCCCGTCTAGTCCCTGTAGCAGTATGTCTGAATAGGAACATTGTGTGGCAGTGTGTGTGTGGTAACTGACCTATGAACGTTCTGTTTCCCCTCCCTCCGTCTCACCCTCTTCAGTGTGATGTGGGCACCGCGGGGCAGAAGTCCATCTCGCGGGTCATTGACTATCTGGAGCACTGTTAGAGAAGCCTGGCTCAGTAGTGGGGGACCACACTGGTCACTGACTGCCTGCCTCACAGAGCCCAGGACAGTTGTCTGGACCCTGGCCCAGAGTCCACACCCTGCTAATAACGACCACTCATCTTCATCACCACATTCACTATACAAACTGTGACGGCCCCCCCCCCCAGGCGCGAGACCTAAAGCTCTGTTTCAGCGTTCCACCTCTCCCGTTATGATGCCTGCTTGGAATTACCACTGAACTCTTTCCTATTGGATGAACCATCTTTTTTTTTCTTCCGTCTCTGGGTTCTAAATTGTTCCAAACTGTGTTTCTGTGCCGTCACAAAAATGTAATTTATGATTTACTTGGGTTGATATTTATTCAATATGGATTTTTTTTGTTTTTTGTTTTGTTTGTGTAGACCATTTTCCTATTTTGCTGAAGAATCACCAATCAATATCCCCCACCCCTTGCTTCATCCGTCTCCCTCGACATGTCTCTAAGTTGAAGGGGCAGACTGACATGACATCCTCCATTTTATTGGGTTTGGTTTTCTGCCTGCTGTAAAAGATTGGCTGCCTCTCTTCTGTTAACTTTTGATTGTCATCAAAGTGCCTGTGTGCCTGAACCCCCGTTATCCCCTCTGAATTTGTAGGTGGCACTGGGCTGTGACCCACACCACAGAATCCGTAGACAGCACTGGGCAGTGACCCACACAACTGGAATAGGAACGCAAGGCAAAAGCTTCAGCTCTCAGCCCGCTTTGAAATGCTGAAAGCCTTCGTAGCCCCACTGCACTGAAGCGATTTTATTGCTTTCACAACTTTATTTGTGTTTCTTACCTCTATCATTGAGTGGACGGTGTTGCAGGTTTAGAAATGAAGAAATTGATTTTATTTCTGTTTCAAAGTGCAAAAGATGTGAGGATGAGATGGAATTGTAAGTTTGGTGAGTCCCTCACCTTGGTCTCAGGCAAGGTCCATAATTTCAGAGTTTACTCACATGAGAGAACTGCACAATTTGGAGGCTACACTTATCTCTATAATAATTGGTTATTGTCAATAAGAAATTGATTTGGTGACTTTAATTTGTACAGGAGAGATTCAGGTGTTTTAAATGACCCCAGTACTTTTCCCTAGTTGTTGAAAGCTATGGAACACCTTGCACAGTGTTGGTTTTCTGGCTCTCTATTAACACTTATTTCTAAATAAATACAAACCAGTCTGGCAATGAGTTCTCCCTCCCTTTGCATTACATCAATTGCTTTATTGGGTTATCATTTGAGATTTTGGCAATGTGGAAGGTAATTTCCTTTCCCGGAGTCAGATGAACTTGTGAATACCCTTTTATTGTGCAGTTTAAAGGAAGTTGCTATTTAGTGCAATTGATAATTAGCCTTGGAGAAATTACTGGAAGAATATGGTATCTTCTAGCATGCTAGGTGATTCCATAGACTTCCAGTTATCGTACTAATGCAAGTTAGCATTGGCTGCAAAACTACCTCTTAACTTCCTTCATCCTGGACTCGGGAACATAAACTTCCACAAATACATCTTTCAGGGGATTGGATAAAAGGCCTTAATACCAACACCCTGGGGTATGAATTTCAACAGATAAGAAATATACTGGACTGAAAGACTACTTTGTGTCATTTCAAACTTTTGAAATGAAGCGCTTGAGAGAATTGTTAATCAACTGAATCTTTGTGTGGCTGTTGCTGTGTCTCTGGTCTGAGTGTCATCATGTGATATCATTGGCCATAAAATAACCAGTTTCAAAGCCAGTGTTCTTGGTTATGTGAAATTAAGGACTGATTTGGGAACGCTGCACGAATGTCAGCTAGTAAAGTGGTCTTACGCCGTTTCCCATATTTATCCTTAAATCCTTCTGGGGGGGGGTCTAAGATTGTGGACATAAATTTCCCGTTGGTTGTGTATTCCTAGCTTGTGCCATTCGTTGTTTTTCTGCTGTGCAATGACACACCTAAAACAATGCCGATATTTAAAGTTGATGCATCTACGTACACACCCTCATCAATACATTTTAAGCTGTCAAACAGCCCGTGTTTCATCTGATGTTTTCCATAGCCGTCAACCACACAGTAGCTGTGGCTTAATGCTATTTTGTCGTTCTTAATTTCAAAAATAATATTCTGAAGTTTACAAGAGCTTTATTCACAAATCTGGAAATTAACGGAACAATGTAAATACTTCTGTAAATATTGCTTATTGAAAATTAGAAATGGTAGACTACTTTTCTGAATCCAATCCTATTTTTATTTTATACAGCATTTCTCCGTTGTGTTATTTGAAAGTCAGATTCAAAAGGTATACAAAGCCAAATGCAGGAACATGATCTTTGTACCAATTTTCAGAATAATGTTTGGTTACTTGTATATAATTTTATCTCGAATAAAAGTTGCTACTTTCAGTACTTTTGTGTCGGACGTTTGTAAAATGATCTGCGTTGTTGTTTCTGAATAATCTGTTTCCCTTTAACACAGCGTGAACTTTTATAACTTAAACACGAGCCAAATAACCCAATACGTTTAGACATCCATATTTTTAAATATGTTTTACTTGAGCCATGGTTTTTAACAAAAGGTTTCAGTACGAATCAACATGTTGTTAGGAAAAAAATGTGAAGCATAAAAAATCAATAGTCTTATTTTGTACCATTAGCTCTCCCCCACACGTTCACCAAGCCTCTCAGCTCAGTCTTCTGGTCTTCACAAGGCGCGCGCATCACATTTCCATTGTCTCTACGTATCGTGTCGTATTTACCTGGCCCAGGTAGCTCCGCTGTTGATTCAACTGTCCTAGAGTTAATTGATGGCGGGCACTTTGGGGCCACGTGCCCTTCCTCCGTGCTCTCACATCCATCGTTGCTGAATCCAGAGCTGCCGGGCCTGTCCAACAATTCGCTGAGTGTGGAGATGTATATCTGTGCCATCTGAAGCGTCTCGGACTTGGACAACTTCTTGTCGCTTTCTAGGTTGGGAATGACGCTCCTGAGGCGGTCGAAGGCAACATTCAGCCCCAGCATCCTCCTCCTCTCACGGGCGTTTGCCGCCAGCCGCCGCCGCTTTTGCGCCCTGTCGGTGGTGCTCCGGTCTTGCTCGATGAATCTGAGCCCTGGCAATCTGAGCTCCACAATAGCGCATGGCGGGCCACAGTCTCCTCTGCGTTCTGTCCTCTCCTCTATCCAACTGGTATGCACAAGAGCTCCATGCGAAAGGTCTAAACGATGCGCTGGCACTTTTAAATCAGTTAAATTAGCACCGGTGTCGATGTCTCTGGAGATGTATGGCGTAAATAGACTTTTGCGGGTTGGCATTTTCTAAGTATGATGTAGAGCAGTGAAGACGTGTATAATAAACTTATAGATCTCTGCTTAAGAAGTTTCGGGGTTGTGAGGAGAGAATTTATTCAAAAACGCCTGATCTGCGGATTCTATGGGCGTGGCGAGGGTCGTGTGCGCGTAATGAATAGAGCTGGATCTCTTTGATAATGTCAGCAGGAAGTCTATTAACCAAGTTCATCAAAAGTGGATTAGGTCCACGTGAGTGATCGCTGGGTGTATGAGGCTTGGCTCTAGGAATGATCAGGGGACATTTAGAGCTCGCGGTGTATAATTTTTTTTATTTTAAGTTCGCAATGTATTTTTATAATATATGTAAAATAATGTATTAACGGTACGCCTAATCCAATGGCACATCCCCATTACATCTGATTTAGCAATGGACAATTTTCTTCCAAGTATTTAGGTATTCTGTTACCCACGCTTTCTTTTCACTATACTGAATTATGGTCTTGGAGATCGCTGGCAGACCCTCTTATTTACTAATCAGATACTAATTCCAACCCGAGACTAGCGAAGTGGAATGACTCACTTTTTATATTTACCTCCTTCCTAAAAACGAATAATATCCCTACACGCTTTCGAGTTGTCAAATGGTCTCGGAGTTGGATAGTTATAGATCTCCAGCAACACGTGGTGTAGTTAGGTATGGACCTAGGAGGTCCTGACAGTAGTTGGCACACTCCACATATTAAACCTAATGAAGCATCTCATTGAACTGAGGACGCGGGCCTGCGATCAAACCAAGCCGGATGGGTAGATTAGAGCCACCCCATTGCGAGGGTAAATTGGGGTGCATGCATGCCTGTCAGAGCAAGACAAGAAGAAATGAGACGAAATTTAATTGACAGGATTAGAGGTGGAGGGTGAAACGGGCAAAACTTTTTCCTTTCAATGCTTGCCATCACCAACAAAGGGCGCAAACCGGACGCGCGAGCCAAGGCCGCACACTTGTCAGAAGTCATTACATTCTACGAAGAAAGGTAGCCTAATGAAAAGCCTTAGACCGATAGACACACAATTTGAGGGAATAAGAAGGCCTAACGACGGATTAACTCCGAAAAATAACAGGTTATTAAAATATTCACGATAGATTAGCCTAATGAACCACTGCTTTTTGGGGAAAAAGTAACATTTTGTTTTTTTATTTTTTGTCTTCAGTCTATTTATTATTTTTCTCCTTGGAAAAAAATGATTGAAAATAGACTTCATTAGGGTAGATGAAACACAACCGAGTGTCTGGAAAAGTTGTATAGTATAGCACATTGGTCCGGAGCCTGCTGGTTTTTCGTTCTACCTCATTATTAATTGCCCCACCGGGTGCCCCAGGTCTAAATAAGTACCTGATGAGAGGGTTTCAAGTTTTCAGTGGTACTGCACAAGGGTAAAGGTACTATTTGTGTACCAAATGAAGCACATTATACCCTGTATTTAATGTACAAAATATATATAATGTATATAAAAAAATGAACGAAATACGATTTTTTGTGCCTACGTCAATGATACAATTTAATTAGAAAACGTTCTAATTAACGTGCCTTTTTCAGCTACAAAATCATACCTGGTTTGTAATTGCTGAGAGGATTTTATCATAAAGATCATCTGGGAGATAAACGCGGGCACCACCCAGACGGTGAACATGAATTGCCAGATATTGTTAAGGTCTGGCATATCTGGTATTGATGTGTCTAACCGTGCCCTGAGATTTAGCTATCATAATACACACTTCAGCACAGTAGCCTGGGGACCACTTATCTCGTTACTAACCATAGGCGAAAATCCCGGGGGGGAACACAATATTTTTCCAGGCTATATGGAAACACGATACCCCCCACACATACATAACTGCAAACTGTGTAATTTCAATGACATTCATAACACGGAATGGAGGAAACAACTTGCTGATTAAAGACACATAATAGCGCGTTTATAAGTTTCAAAAGATTGCGTTCCCTACTCTTTGCCTCACAATGGTTGGATCCACTGCCCCCTCAGCCCTCGGCAGTGGCACATTATGCAGGTAGAGTGTGTGGAAATCTGTCATTGGTGTCCGACTTTTAGTATGTAGTTCAACCAAAGAATATGTTACACATTTATTTACTTCTACCAATCAATACAATTGGACACAATGAATTACAGGTCACACGTTGTTAGCAAGCGGTTAGCTGACGTTTACTAGCTAGCGACAGTAACATCAAGCAGTGTTTGCAGCGGTTTGAATTCGAGTGATCGAGAGAAGCAATGCAGTGCATTTAGTGATCCTTAGCTGGCAAGGTGACTGTTCGTGTATAGCGCTCCTGGCACTAACGACATAGATAAATAAATACTAAATAACAATAAATATAGAAAAAGTGTTGGAAAAGAATAGCAAAAATGCAATAAACAAGGTCGTTGTTGATTTTATGGACTTACACTCTAACTTCAAGTCAAAATTGTTTAGAGAAAAACACATTTGAATATGAAATATATATATATATATATACAAAACGATGTCAATATTAATATGTAGCCTATCCTAAATGGTACATTGTTATGTGGTTCTGGTTGTTGTTTAGACAGGTGCCTATGTTCTAACAGGGGGAGAGAGTGCATTCAAACCCAGAGAGGGCAAGCCCAACATACCAGGGCGTGACAACCAATCAGAACAGTCCTGTTGTCCCAACTTTAATTAAAATCAGCATATTTACCAATCTAGCCCTTGATTGGTGTGCACACTATCATAGTACTTTATAGATAGGTGCGTGCGTTACAGCGATACATATGTTTAGATAGATCTATAGAACCTACTTGGGTTTCTACAGACCTACACTTGGGCATTGTATTTTCTTGTTTATTTCATGCAGTTTATTTTTTTTCTACTCATCTTAATGGTGCTAAGAATTACATTTAAATATACAGTGGGGAGAACAAGTATTTGATACACTGCCGATTTTGCAGGTTTTCCTACTTACAAAGCATGTAGAGGTCTGTCATTTTTATCATAGGTACACTTCAACTGTGAGAGACGGAATCTAAAACAAAAATCTGGATTCACATTGTATGATTTTTAAGTAATTAATTTGCATTTTATTGCATGACATAAGTATTTGATACATCAGAAAAGCAGAACTTAATATTTCGTACAGAAACCTTTATTTGCAATTACATAGATCATATGTTTCCTGTAGTTCTTGAGCAAGTTTGCACACACTGCAGCAGGGGTTTTCTACAGGAAACGAGTTCAAACAGGTGCAGTTAATACAGGTAATGAGTGGAGAACAGGAGGGCTTCTTAAAGAAAACCTAACAGGTCTGTGAGAGACGGAATTCTTACTATTTGGTAGGTGATCAAATACTTATATCATGCAATAAAATGCAAATTAATTACTCAAAAATAATACAATGTGATTTTCTGGACTTTTCTCTCACAGTTGAAGTGAGGAAAACCTGCAAAATCGGCATTGTATCAAATACTTGTTCTCCCCACTTTATCTGTCATTATAGGCCAATTCTAACCAATGTAAAGGATTAACATGACTTTTTCACTTAGTGGACTACTTCATCCATTCTACATTGGGTTATGATGCTTTTTCTATACCTAATTATGTCTAATACTGATTTAACTTTCTGTTGAGTTAGAGGAATTCAGTGCATTGTACCACACTACAGGTGAATAGGGTGCCCTTTCCATAGTATTTCAAATGGGACATTGCTCGTACTTGGTACCTCAAAGGGCTTTTTAGCACCTGGGGTCATTGCGAATCATAGCTGCCCAAAGACTTTGATGTGTTGAAATTGTGGCCTAGTATTCAGGCTACAGACAGAGAGGATGAGAAGTTTTGTTATCTGAGCTATTGACGTTGTGAGTGGCCATCCTCATCCAACCAACCAACCCCCCCAATCTCCTGTCTGGTAGTGTAACCCCCAGAGGGCCCCCCCTCGGACACTCGTTTGTTTTCGTTTCACACCAGAGGATCCTCCTCCACCGGTCACAGGTTGCCTCAATGGTGGCCTCCCGAGGGTCAATTACCAGTGATCGATTGCGTCAACCATGCGTGTGGGCCATGGGGGGCGCTTAATCAGCCATGCCAGTCCACTAATGAAAGGGCTACCCCTACCCTTTTGAATTCTCCGTGCCTCCTCAGGCCCTCACACACACACACACACACACACACAACACACGTGGACACGCACGCGCCTGAGCGAAGGAAAAAAGAGTGGTTATTTGCTGGTGGGACTGTTGTGCACAACAGTCATCCACCGAGTTCCTCCGCCCTGGTAGAAGGTCCAGCCTGTACAAGCGGCCTGCGTTGTGAAGGGAACCCTGCCATGTACTGCTATTGTCGCGCTGAAGTCCTCATTGATCACTAGGACCGACACCTCTGGTCCCCACGTGGGCCTACCTGGCCCCCTGTCAGGGGGATGATAATGGTGAAACACGTCCTGTAAGGTTGAGGCGTCCGTGTATGCCGTTGTCGGCTCGTATTTCAGAGTGCGGTAATGAGGTAATAGGATTGTTGTAACAGGTCACTCACAGGTCGCTCCCTCAGCATGTGGTTGTGTAATGTCAGGAAATCTGTGCGGACTCTGTGGCATGTTCTGAAAGTGTTGATTTATTGGTTACAGAGATCATGTGGTTTGTTGCTGCACTGCGGTCAGGAGGTTAATCTAATGCACTTCTCCTATTGTATCTGTTCGTACCATTCCATCCCTTTATCCAGTACATTTCACCACACATGACTCTGTTTATACAAAACCCTTCCAGGCAACTATGGTGCTGTATAATTGACAGATAAAGGTATTTAACAAATATCCCATAATTATTACACTTTGCGATAAACCTGTTATTTTCTAATTTAGTCAATTGTTTAACAACATTTCTAACATAAATGTTTTGGCCTTTACATTTTTTTTTCTATTACCAATACAATTGTAGAAAACACTTGACCTGCCTCCACTATTCTAGCACCATTTTAACAAACTATTCAGATAATTTAAAGCAGTGACAACATTAAGACAGCAACCAAGAAAAGTTGGTAAGTTAGGCTACTAAATGTGTGTGTGTGTGTGTGTCTGTAGACAAATATGTCTACAGACAGGTCCTTTATTTTTTTTGGCCCTGATATGCTCTGTGAAGTCTGGGTGGACTCCGATCAGTGCCAGAGACATCTCAAGGCACATCAAAGGACATAGGATGCATCTGAGCTAAATTTGGAGCGCTTGGCAAGAGGTCTTTATACTGATGTACATTATAATACATAATTCATGGAAGAGGGTCTTAATACTCATGTTGACACTGGCCATTAATGTGAGTCTATCATTTGATAAGCCTGCTAGGTATTGTCGAGGAACCGTCCTGTGGGATTCTCCCTGTCATATTGCGCTCCACAGGCTCTGATTCAGACGGGTCAGGCGTCCGCAGTGGTTGGTATCCAGGGTTGCGTTAATTCGTTCAGCTGATTCCCTGTTTAAGCCAGCGCTGCAAACGGAAGCAGCAAGGCTGGGCAGGGTACGTCTCGAATGACACGTCCGGGTCTTTGACGGCCATGAGCCGCGTGGGAATTGCTGCAATGCAACGGTATGGCAATAAACGGAGATGTCAAAGATAAATACGGGGGGAACAGAGAATCGTTTTTTTACAGCGTGGCTAGTGGTTATTCTAAACAGTACCTCAGAAGGTTTGGGTTCATTTCCTGTTTCCACCTGTCTTACGTTTACTCCTTTTTTGTTTCCTTCTTTTTAAAGCATTATAAACATTATGTTTAGAACAATTCCACAAACAATATACTCCATAGGTTGTCGTCATCAGTGAGACCATTTCATTGCATTAAACACTTGTTGCTGTGGTTTACATACTGTCTTACATACTGTCTTACATTCTTGTCTTTTACATGCAGCCTTATACATGCACTGAAACCTTATGTATTCACACAAAATGTCCAGATTGTATTTCATAAATTGGTTGAAAATGCTATTACATTATTAGCAGCTATTACATTACTGTACATGATCAGTCGCTACAGGGTGTACTCACTTTCCCATGCCACTGTCATTTCAAGTTAAATCAAGCTAAATGCTGTGAGGAGATGAGGGTAGAAAATTGATGTAGACTTTGAAACAACTTCTAAGAATGGTTCGGCTGGCCAGCCAAGTCGCCAGTTTTGGGAAATGAAATGTGTTTTATCCATTATCATTGCAATGACTGAAGACCAATCCCAATGGTTGCAAATGGGAAGGGTTCCAGGCAAATGTCTTATTTATGGAAGCCTTTTATTACAATGAACATTTTCCTCAAAAAAAATCTGGCACCATCTGTCTTTCCGGTGTTGTTCGGTACAGGCGAAATATGTTTTGATGACTGGAAAACCTTAAACCAAGCAGATGAAAAACATGAACAGGATTCTTTCCTGTTGTTATCTGTGGCCAACAGGTTGTTGGTGCTGTGAACGTGAAACACATCTCTAACAATGAACAACTAAATGCTTGCCAACAAAATAGGGATTTAATGGGTTTTACGTCCAAGTCTATTATATGGAATGGTATTGTTACAAATAACAGCCTATTACTTATAAATGTGGCACTTTTCAGAGCACTAAATTAATGCTATTTGGGATGAATAGCAGCCAATTAATTGGCTACAGCCTTAGATATAAGGTTTCAATCAGAACACCAGAGATTTTTCTTAGTATTGTTGTTTCAGTTTTAAGAGCTGCTAGGTGTTAGATTGAAGAAAGGTCATTTCTGCACATTTCACAGGGCATTATTATTTTACCAGTAGAGGTGTGGAGGAGAATTCTCTAATGGTAGAACATCTCTGAACTCTCAGAACATTTCTCTTCCTCTCTGCCACTCACTACATCTCCCTCTCTACCTTTTTACATCTCCCCCTCTACCTCTCTCTCTACCTCTCCATCTCTACGTCTCCCCCTCTATCTCTAGATCTCACCCTCTACCTCTCCCCCTCTATCTCTACATCTCACCCTCTACCTCTCTACATCTACATCTCCCTCTCTGCCGTTGTCACCCTCTCCCACTCTCCCTCTCCACATCTCCCTCTCTGCCTTTGTCACTTTCTACCTCTCCATCTCTGCCTATCTCTTCCTCTCTCTCTTTGCCAATGTCAACATGTTTATCTCTCTCTGCCTCTATCACCCTCTTCCTCTCCTTCTCTGTCAATCTTTACCTCTCTGCCTCTGTCACTCTACCTTTTCCCTCCTCTATCACTCTCTTCATCTCATTCTACCTCTCCCTGCCTCTATCACTCTCTACCTCTCCCTCTCTGCCTATGTCACTCTCTACCTCTCCCTCCCTGCCTTTATCACTTTCTACCTCTGCCTCTGTCACTCTTTACCTGTCCCTCTCTGCCTCAGTCAATCTATTTACCGCTCCCTGCCTCTACTCTACCTCTCCATTCATTCCTATGTCAACCTCACTTAAATCCTGACATACAGGATTACTGTATCATATCTGTAAGTGGTTGCATCAACGAATTAGTAGTTGAAAAGCATTTTTCAAGTCTGTGTGTTATCCTCTGATCCAAATACATGAGTGTAAGGAGTACAATATAAATTATATATTTAAACAGTTAAAGGTGTGATTGCACATAATAAGACCTTACAAATGTTAGATATATTGCCTGAATGCATTTGATAAACTAGCTTTTATTGGCCCCAAAATAGATTTTCTTTGAAAACTAAAGTAAGGAAGATCAACACACATTTTTATATTTGGGAATCAGGCCTTAATACTGCTATGCACCAAAAAGTCAATGCTACTTGAAAAACAAATTCTGGTTGTTAGTTAATAGAAGAGACCTGTGTTTAAAAGGAAAATAACATGATATATAATAAATGGGGAATGCTGCATATGGAGAGCCAGTGGTTGCCAGATTGGAGGGTTTATTAACCAGCCTGTGGGCATAAGGCTTACGCTCGCTGGTTGTAGGAGCCAATTAAATTGGGAATCAATATTTTGTCTTTCTACAAGAGCGCTATTGGTCTTACTCACTATCTCTCTCTTCTACAGATCTATTCAACCCACCTCTCTCTTCATTTTCTATCTATATTTTTCTACCTTTCCCTTTCTGCCTCTCTCAATCTCTACCTCTCCCTTTCTACCTCTGTCAATCTCTACCTCTCCCTTTCTACCTCTGTCAATCTCTACCTCTCCCTCTCGGCCTCTGTCAATCTCTACCTCTCCATCTCTACCTCTGTCAATCTCTACCTCTCCCTTTCTACCTCTGTCAATCTCTACCTCTCCATCTCTGCCAATGTTTCTACCTCTCTCTGCCTCTATCTACCTATGTCAGCCTCTTAAAATCCTGACATACAGGATTACTGTATCATATCCGCATTAGGTTGCATCAAGGAATTAATAGTAGCAAAGCATTTTTCAAGTCTGTATGTTATCCTCTGGGATCAAATTTCTGCTTGCTCTCAGTGGATTATTATGGCAGTGACCATGTTTTAGTAACAAAGCGGATCGATGGCATTATTAAGCAATTAAGTACCTTAAAGCAACCCATTTGGAGAAGTCTTGTGAGTGGGTATTCGCCAGTTCAGATGCATAGACATACTCTTTGTGTCCAGACAGTAATCACTGTGTGCTTTTGGTTCCTGACTAAGGACGTTTCAGCCGTATTAGGAATCATATCAGGTTGCTCAGTGGATGGTGAGCGACCACAGAATGGATAGAATAACAATACATCGCACGGTACGGTATTCTGATCTTCACACTTTGGTATTCACGTTTTTGGTTGAAGCCTGACACTTGAGTATAAAAATCACATTACTTTCTCCAACGAGGGTGTCTGAGTAGTGAGCTGAGCCGAATCTCCCAGAATTGGTAAACGCTCTTCCTGGGAATGTATAAGTAATGTGCTGGCCTCTGTTCCCCAGTAAGGTTTGTGAATTTGTCTTGTGCCGATAAATGAAAGTGCTTCACAACAAGGTCTCTGGAGTTGGTGAAAAATTAATGAAGAGTCATTTTGCCCAGGAGGCTGCTTCATCTCTCTATCTCTCTCTCATCTTATCCAATGGGAATCTTTAATCACAGAATTATATACAGACACACACATCTCTCTCATCTGGCCACACACACACACACACGCGCTCAGACACAAAATCTATGTACCGCACACAGGCAGGTATCTCTGAGTAACGGTGCCTGGGCTTCCCGGTAAGATGCTGGATCTGTCTAGATGAGAGAGATTAGACTTGCTGGGATCACATTTTCCCAGCGCTGAAGCCGAGTGCCACACGGGGAGGCATTAAACATGCACGAGGCAGTGCTGCATGAAACGGATACTAAACTGGAATGCTGTCTGCTCACCAACAACCCTGACAGGGACAGAGCTGCGTGAGGGGGGGGTTGGGGGGGGGGATTCACGCCGCTGCTAGGTGCCCACCGACTGTTCTGCGCGGTGGGGGGTCTGAATCCCACTGCGCTGGACGGCCATGTTACCGCGCCAGGACGGCTAACCCTGTCAGGGAGCACATAGAGGATGACTAATCCTGGAGGTTGCATTAACTGCTACCCTCTCTGCTCTCTCTTCGTGGCATGTGGTCGGTGCGACTGCCGTTCAAGTCAAAAGCACAATCCCACTGTTTTTGGATCCCTTTTTTGGAGTGAGATGTTTGGTAATGGTGCGTTGTGTTTTTTATGTGTGTGTGTGTATGTGACATTTTGGCCATTGTAGGTAAAAATGCTAACAGTCTGAAACGGTGATGACGGTGCGGATATTTCTGATGTATTTCTGAATTAACCGGTGCTTCTGTCAAACCTGCTTGTGTCTCTCTCTCATGTACCCTGCTCCTCCATCCCTCTCTTTCTCTCTCCTGTTTATCCTGCACCACTCTCTTAGTTCTCTAGGTACTAACTATGCCCCTCTCCACTCTCTTAGTTCTCTAGGTACTAGCTATGCCCCTCTCCACTCTCTTAGTTCTCTAGGTACTAGCTATGCCCCTCTACTCTCTTAGTTCTCTAGGTACTAACTATGCCCCTCTACTCTCTTAGTTCTCTAGGTACTAATTATGCCCCTCTACTCTCTTAGTTCTCTAGGTACTAACTATGCCCCGCTCCACTCTCTTAGTTCTCTAGGTACTAACTATGCCCCTCTCCACTCTCTTAGTTCTCTTGGTACTAGCTATGCCCCTCTCCACTCTCTTAGTTCTCTAGGTACTTAATATGCCCCTCTCCACTCTCTTAGTTCTCTAGGTACTTGCTATGCCCCTCTCCACTCTCTTAGTTCTCTAGGTACTAACTATGCCCCTCCCCACTCTCTTAGTTCTCTAGGTACTAGCTATGCCCCTCCCCACTCTCTTAGTTCTCTAGGTACTAACTATGCCCCTCCCCACTCTCTTAGTTCTCTAGGTACTAGCTATGCCCCTCCCCACTCTCTTAGTTCTCTAGGTACTAGCTATGCCCCTCTCAACTCTCTTAGATCTCTAGGTGCTAGCTGTGCCCCTCCCCACTCTCTGTTGTTACGTTGTTTTTCTCTGAGGCCCAAAACTGATCTACTACCTATTACTCAGACAACTACAGACACAACTAAAAAACGCCAGCCATCCAGTCAGGCAGGAGAACTACTGACATCAGAAGGTAGCGTAACAATTCAGTCAGGCAGGAAAGCCTCTATCAAAGCATAGCACACACCTTCAGTCAGGCAAAAGGGACTCCAACAGAATGTGATGTAGCGAGGGCAGGGCAAGCAAGGACACAGAGGCAAACTGTGCTTGCGGGGCCTGAGGGCGTTTTAATAACACACCAGATAGGAAAATATTTAAGCAAAGAGAATGAACCTGAAAAAAAGTTCACCTGTTCAAGCTCCGCTCCCTTGGTCCCGTCGGGCCGGTCCAATGCCAAAGTGTTGTCCGTGTCTGTCAGTGGGCAAGTAACACATGCAGAACGCTATGCTCTTATCTTACCTCCAGGGGGCTCTTCTCCCTCTTGCGGTTCCCAGCGCGCGCTCTCCAAAGCGCTGAACCTCCTCCGCTGGGAGCTTGCACTTCTCGGATGGGGGACGAGCTGCTTCTAGCGCGTGCGCAGCAGACTAGCCTAGCTATCGAGTCAGCAGCAAAAGCAGGTCATGGACAGAACACCTTAATACATATTCAACATCTGCAGTTATTAATGCGAACCCTTGAGATAATGTGCACAGACCTTGATTTCCTTGTCCGCTAATTCGACTAGCAGAGAGTAGTAACCGCACAGAAAAGGATTCCTCCTACAGACTTCTCCTTGCATTATTCATTTTCATGTTTCTCATGTGCTATTCTGTGTCAAACGTCCCATTGTAGAGTAGGATATAAGTTATTAATTTCAAACTTCTGGCTGTTTAAATCCTATATGGTCTTCTGCCTTGGGGTACAATCAATCCCTACCTGGTGACCAACTTCTACCTTCATTATCGCCACATGTGCAGGGGGCTTCCTCCAGCAATGTAATGAAAATTAATGGGAAAGCTGTGAAATTATCATCTTGGGTTGAAAAGGATGTAGAACACAGTGTTCCACCCACATTTCATCAGCATCACACCGCTAGCATATTCATGCGGGAGGATTCATTTTAGAGCAAACCAATACTCTGGATCGCCCTCCCACCACACATCCCAGAGAATTTCCATAAGTTACCCCTTATTTGCATCTTCTCGTATAATTCACTCCAGTGATTTTTTTAAGAGGTGCTGTGTATCCAGTGGTCTGAGGAGTGAGGGCTTGGAACCTGCCTCATGCTCCTCCAGCTAAAATAAATGATCTCCTCTAAATTTGACCACTTTCCCGCATGACTTTACTGAAATATATGTTTACGCGGATATCTTTGAGTGTGCACTGTTTCACCATTGAGAACTATGTCTTTTGATCCACCAGATGTTGTGTTGTGGATGGCACATATAGCACAGTGTTGATGGATGAACTGTGATATGGGTTTATAGATGGGCCATATTCAGCATATCTAAAGTGGGCTGTGTTTTGTACTGCAGATGGATGAGCTAGTCCAGAAGAATAGATGGATTATGTTTAGGCTAGGTGTATATTGAAAGGCCTATACTGACAGACGGTAAATGGCAGAAACTAGTTGTAAATAGACCTACTGGTTATCTTTTAAAAACGTATATATTTCTGACCGGCCAGTAAGGAAAGGCTAATTATACAAACTGGAAGGGCAAACTTGGACCGGCAGTGTTTCATAAAAATATTAAATATTACCTACCTAATATGTTCTACATTCTCAGGCAAATTGGTTAAATGTTGTTTTAAAGTTACATTAAAATAGATAATGTTCTCTGGGGAGACTTTGAAAGGGCAATGTTCTAACCCTGAGCATGTGTTTGTAGATATTGGAATTGACTGTGCAGCCAAAGAAGGTACCAGAGGAGAAACCAAAACAATCAGTTAGCATTTCTAGGAATAGGAAGCGGGGGCACAGTCCAAAACGTACACATTTATATTCCACCGGCACTGAGCTGTCTGTGTTGCTAAACAACTCTCAGTGGGCCCCATTAGCTTACACAACTTGTTTAAAGGGGAAACATTTTATTTTATTTTTTTACAAAAATGCTACATAGTGTAGCTTTAATTATTTATTTACATCCTGACACACTGATTTTATTTTACCTTTGTTTGTGTATACTGGGATGAAGCGTGATGAACGTAACAACCTCATGAATATAAGAATCCAGAGCACAATCCACTTTTTCCGCTGGCAAAACCATCATTTATGTCAAGCGGTCCTCCAGTTTTAAGGCGTGGTAATGACTGTTGAAAATCTTTATGGTCAGCAACTTTCCAAAGATTACCCAGATTGCTCTGAACTGAATTATCTTTGCTATTATTAGGAAAACAGGGATGTCCTCTTCAACAATATCTATTATAATGCTGTCACCCACTTTATATTTGGGGTTGTTTGAACAGAGAGAACTTGTCACACCAAATGTTTTGGTGGAAGACATCTAATGATATAAGTTCACAGCCTTTACTGGGGCCTTTTTCCTTTTTTTAAATGTTGGTGCTTTCCCTTGAATCGCTTTCCCTCAAAATACACTCAAATTGCTTTCCCTCAAAATACATTCAAAATAAATTGTCCAAAAAATAAAGAAAGTCAAAGACCTGCTTGTCTATTTTATTCAAATGAATCTAACAAACATGGTGTACACATTTGCAGCAAGAGAGGACCAGAATCGTCAATCGTATTTATGGAAAATGTATGCTATTTAGCTAACGCTGTAATCACGAAAACATTCAAAGTGAATACAGTCAATGCTGTAAGCCAGGTACCACACAAACCCTTTCCCAGACTGTGACAGAGCAGATTTCCATTAAACACTGGTTAAAATCTAAAGCACTATATATATTCTAAAAAATATAAACGTCACAAAAAAAAGTATAAATGTTCCTTGTATATGTAGCTATGCTACATACTAGTTTTACTTCAATGGCAACTGCAAGGCAAGTAATGTTGGATTTTCGCAGACTATATTAAAAGCAATTTGACCTGTGAAGATGCTCAGAATAGAAAAGATCATTAAAATGGTAGCTGAATTCTATGCCATCACCTACAATATTGATTCCAGCTAGTCTTAAATCTCATGTAACAGGTTCTGGATGAAGTGAGCAAAACTTTGGTTATTTTACATCCCAGTAATAAATTAGACTTGTCATTTCAAAGCAGGTCAATGTAAAGCCTCTCTCCACCTTTTTCAGTCTACCCTCACGATATACATGCACATACATTAATATAAGACCAGCAAATCTTCTGGGATATAGAACAGAAATACTGAAAACAGTGGGTGTTGTTATTGCCGTCATTGTATAATGAAAATCAAAGCCGGTTATGCATGTTTTATTCTTTGTTTTAAAAAAGCTTCCTGCTCAGAACATTAGGTGTTATACATCTGTCTTACTCTGTGGACATTGTGTTATACATCTGTATCCAAAATGTTTAAGAATTATGTCCAATATTTTTTATATTAGTGGCAGTTAGTAGTGTCTCATTATATAATAACATATAGGCTAACCCTAATAATGCCAAGAAAAGCTTATGCAGAACCATTTTGTTAATGGTTCTGTTCTTGTTTAGTGAATGTTTAGAGTCATCTCTTTTGGTTATGATGAGGAGATGATACATAATTAGAATAATCTTTTGATGTATACATACAATTTCATACATATAACAGAGTAGTTAAGTGTTTCCACAGTTATAGACTGGACTGTGTGAATCCTCTGATCCTTCCAAAATGTACATAGTGGCCTAGTCAGAAGTTTGTTCAGGTTGTCACAGAACTAAACATATTTTAGTTTTCTGCATAGAAAATATGTATTAATCTAAGAGAATTCGATTTTATTCCAATTTGGCAGTTATTTAAAAAAATATTTTCCTTTGGATGCTAGACATTCAATTATTAATAAAGCACAGACAGATGGGAGAAAGATTCAGAGCTGGTGCCTCATATACGTCAGGTCCAATTATCCACCATCTCTGGTTGAAGCGGAGGCCTCAACCACTCCTGTTGTGCAGGGAGGAACACTGACTGTCAAACAGCAGGAGACATGCTCTGCAACACATCCTAATGCCAATCTCGGTCCATTCTTTAGTCCATGCGCCTTGCTGTCTCTCTGGCCTACTTTAGACTAATTCCCCAGTTATCATGTCAAACTTGCTGACATTCTCCAATCAACTTAAGAGACAGTGGTTCATTTGAAGTTCATCTTCTATCTCATGTTTTACAAATTTGTTTCACTCTTTGCGGTTCGGCTTATCTTTGAAAATAGAACAAAAAAATATTCTCTCTATATCAAATATATTATTGGCTCTATGGCACTTTTAGTATTTTTCCTAGCATAGCCATTTAGTGAATGTGCAACACAAAATCCATGGAGACACTATAAAATTGAACTATGTCTTCTTCAGTGGACACTACCTGCTGTTTTGAAGAAGTTCCAGTGCCTCCCCATCTGTCACCAGCAGCTTAATGGAGGACAGGGCAGAACAGGAGATATACCGTCCCATTTAGAGCCACATTCCACCTTTCTCTCCCTCCTGCTCATCCTCATCCCGTATTAAAAGGGCTCCTTTGTGTTTTAATCACCCTCTCCATCATCTCTAGACTCCCTAGTGGGTGGCTTGTGGGCATGACTGGCACCCCGTGGATGTCGGAGTCTAATTTTAGCCCCAGCGTGTCACTGGAACTCATTCTATTATGGCACGTGGTTGTGCATAGAGGTACACACCCAGGCTGGGCAGACTCCATTTTGGGGATCTCCGGGACGATTTCATCAATTAGCCATCGGATGGTGCTGTGTCCCTGGGAAACTGCTTAAAATCACAGTGAGGGTGGTAGAAGGCCCACTTCAGTTAGGGAGATTGCAAGCCAGTAGACTGTCAGTGAATTATTTTCCAGCTACTTGTGTTTACTATATATAGTTTTCTTTTTTTGTGTGAATTCTAATATATCCTTCACCATGGCAAGTTAAGAAACGTTATATAAATCTTGACAATTAAATTATAACACTGTAAATGCACATCCAAAACATTTGCCACATTTGAAGTGCTGAGTTCTTAATTGTAACTCGCAATAATGACATGCAGTTGGAGACATTGATGTGAGCATATTATCTTGAACGCAAATGGCTCGATGCGTGCAATGCTTCAAACCAGTTTTTAATGTATTAGACAAACTTCCTCCCTGTACCCCAGTCTCTCTTGCTTGTCCACATAATTTTCTTAACATTATTCAATAATACTTTCAGGACATCATTCCCTAATACTTACCTAATTATTCCCCCTTAATTAACCATTCTCTTAAACTGTTCATGAATCGCTTCCCAGACTCCAATTAAGGGTATAGTGTGGTTGGATTTATAACACAATCCATCTCCAAAGACACAAGCACAAGCACATTATGAGCAACTATAACATAAAAATAGGATTCTTGTTATATTAAACTTTAATAACTTTCTTAAACTCTAACCATTTGCTCTACCTTATATTATGCAAAGAATTACTTAAATTGTAATTATGTTTTCTTTTTATTTTTCGTTTGTACAAATACTATATGGACAAAAGTATTGGGACAACTACAGGAGCTTGTATGACATCCCTTTATAAATCCATAGGCATTAATACTGATGTCTTGGTAAGCTGAGGCATTTACATTTCCCTTCAGTGGAACTAAAAGGCCTTGGCCAACCCCAGAAAAACAACCCCATAGCATTATGCCTCCTCCACCAAACTACAGTCGGCACAATGCATTCAGGCTGAAAACGTTCTCCTGGCATTCGCCAAAGGCAGACTTGTCCATCAGACTGCCAGATAGAGAAGCATGATTCGTCACTCCTCAGAACACGTCTTGCGCTATGTTTCTCCAACTTCACTCGCTAGCTTGATACACTAAACGTACCCGCGCTCCACTTGCTAAAAATATTTTATAAAAATATTCAGTTTTTCTGTGCTGGCGTATCACAATTAAGAAGCAGCGGAGTGCTGTTCTGATTACAATAAAATGGCAACAGTGTGAATGTCCTAATTGGCAAACGTCTATCTAGCAAACGCTTTCATCACCCATTTTAGCTTTCAAATGCAAGATGAGAAGTATGCAAGTGCTCCATCCTCTTGCTCTTGCCACTCTTATATTCTAAAGGTCTGTGGGTATTGTTTCTGCATTTCTCTTTTGGGCCAGTAGTAGGCAATAAATGTACTTGACAATGTGTATTTAATACTTGTATACAATCAGACATTTAATTAAGGGTTTTTACACTAGCCAAGCTTGCAGACTGCCTCTGGTGCACAGATACAGCTGAGGCATGGGTTTGTTTCCGTTCCGTTGCTCTCCATAAACATTTTAAAATAGGTTTCGTAAAAGAAACAGTGTTTCGTATGCGATTTAAGGCATGTACCTGAACAGTTTTATTTTTACGTTTGTGCACAAGTCTGTGAGACTCTTGTCACACCTCAGACCCATACTCCCTTTTACCTCCTTACCACCACCCAGGTATGATGGATGCTGTCTATGGTTAAATAAAAGACACACGGGGACAGGAGGTGAGCAGTCCTCACAGGAGGGGGAGCAATTCACATCTCCCTCCCTCTCCATATATACTGGATGCCATCATTATTGTCATTACACTTGGGCCAGGCGTCCTATTTGAAAGGCACTCAGAATATCTGACAAGCAAGCCTTCGATGACACCGCTACGTACAGGCACGGTGACGACGGTGTCCCACTCTGTATTCAACAGCTCCGATATTGGTTGTACCGCCGTGATTCCACTTTCATCCAGACCCATTTTCTCTTGACCCTCCTCTCGTTTCCCCACCACACCGCTTGCTCTCCCTCCCCACCACGCTGTGCCACAACCCTGCCAGCTTCATTTCCTCAAATCAATTTCAATGCATGACTAAGTGTGAGGACTCAGCCAGGCCCTTAGCTAGGTCCCATTACCACTTAAACTGCATAACTGTATTTCCGATTTTGCTTACCGGTATCTTGTCAGTGTAGTAAAACAAAAGTCAAAATGTTCATTGCCAGTTTCTGTGTTTAGTGTGACTGACCTTAATTGTCTGCTACAAAAGTTAACCGCCTGGTCCTCCTGATTAGATGTTAGTGACAGATGCCAGGTTTTACAACGCCTCTTTATGTTTTTTTTACTCATCAGCTAACCACGTCATATGTCATAATAATCTGGTGTCCATCTGCACAGTCGGTGACGTGGCGCGGAACATTTGACTAATGCATGCAACATCTGAGCAGGGTAATGCAATTACCAGTATTATAAGACAGATGTGGTGAGTTAAATAATTCATAAATAACTGTATTCAGGATACAAAAACAAAAGCACGGGTACCCCACCCATGCTTTGTTTTTTTGTCTTGAATACAGGGGAAATATTAAAACAATTTCCCCCAAATTCACAGGTTTTCATATATTTCATAAAAAATCCCACATGGTGGATTCATGGATTACTTGCTTACTGTCCATATTCCTGTTACAGGAATTTTGCTTGGACCCATTACAAAACATTTCCCGTGCATGACTGAGATTGTAATGTAAAAAAAAAAGCCTACTGAGTCTACGGCCTAACTTTTATTTTGATTTCGTCAGAAATGTAACTTTTTTTGCCCTGGGCTGATGTTTCAACATGATTTGCCTTGCTAGCCATGTGTGATGCCCGGTGACATGCCAGCCTGTCACATGTGGTGAGTTTCAGTACCATATACCTTTGTAACACGGATGAACCCTGAGCTGAAAAGTGAGGGTAACTAATTAAACTAACTACCTTCGGATAAATACATGTAATTGAATTAATAGCATTACCCTCAGGCCGGCCTATAAGCTTCCGGTTTGGTTAGCCGCACTGGTAATTAATCATGGTAATTCTGGGGCTAATCGACTCATTAGACCGGGCTCCATATGGACCAGAGATGGGCTTTCTAGAGCCTGGTTCTGGTGGGTGGCGAGAGGCGGGCCGAGCGGAAGGGAGCACGTGCGGACAGGGTGGTGCAGGTGGCAGGCATGGGAGTATGAGTCAGCGGGGCGGCATGGGGGTGGAGGGGGAAGGGGGGTCAGGGATGTTGGGAGGATGGGGGCGAGGGGGGGGGGAGTGTGATGAAAGAGATGAGAGGAAACGAGAGAGGGGGAACTCTGCTCTGTGATCTATGTCCAGCTATGATCGCTGTAACAGCCAACTGGCTGACCTTTACAATGGCAGTTCAATCATCATGTGATAAAACGTCGAAGCTCCATGTCCGCAGTGTATGTACAGCACAGAATTACGTATTTACGTTCAGATGGGGTTTGTGTGTGTGTGTGCGCTGGTGTGTGTTGGTGTGTGGGGGTGTGTGCGGTAATTAGGTCTGTGTACCTTGTTGGACAGCTTGTCATCTATACATTACGGCAGGCCGGGTACACAGAAGCTTAGGTTCTGTGTGAAATCCCATTATAATGGTTGTGGTGGATGCATTAAAAAGTCCTGTGTATATATACAGACTTGCCTCTGCAGCCTGGCTAATGAATGCTGGAGGTTGGGGATGTGGGGTACCCTCAGGGGGCTGGGATACGCTAGCCTCGCCCCCAGGCTCAGTCTCTACTGCTCTGAACACCAACTGTGATGTAGACATCGATAGCATGGCAATTCAGCCCAGATAAGGATGTCTGATAAATTATGGAATATCCTAACTCATTATAAGGCCCCAAAGCAGTCCTCCGAGTGGTGTGCGTGCGTGTGTGTGTGTGTGCGTGCGTGTGTGTGTGTGTACATATGCAAAAATGTGTGAGAAGGAGGGAAAGAAAACAATGAAAGATAATCAAACATGGGTGTTCTTTTGTTGTTTTGTATGTGTATAGCTCATGTGATCTGATTATGTACAGTAAATCAGGGGTGGGCCAATCTGGCCCCTGAAGGCTCAAACACTTTTCTACCTGCTTGTTCATCTGAATCCTGATGTTCCAGGTCATATTGTCTCTAATCAGGAAAGGTTGTTAACATCGCTTTTCTGGGTCCTCCGGGACTGAAGTTGCTTAACCATGCAGTCATGTACAATCATGTAAAAAACTGTTTTTACATGTTTGGATGCGTAGAGGTCTGCAAATATATTGATAAATGCAACCCAATAGACCCCCCAAAAATCCAGACCACTTGCAATCTACATAGGACAAGGTTTATTAAAATATGCTTATAGACATCAAAGAATCTACAGGCCTCTCTTGCCAGAATCAAGGTCAATGTGCATGAGTCAACTGTCAGGAGGGGACTGCTCAAACATGGCCTACATGAGAAGTCTAGAATGAAAACACCTATGCTCTCCTGAAAGACAATCAAAACCATGTGCCTTTGAACAGAAGAACCTCACACTGTGCAAACCATAATTCATAGAGCTGGTGGCATGATGGTTTGGGGCTGCTTTGCTACCTCAGGGACAATGCCATCGTTGAGTCAACAATTCCATATTCCGTGGAATATTGTACCAGATATTTATTGAGGAGGATGATGTGAAACCATCTGTCAGAAAGCTGGAGCTGAACAGAACATGGATCTTGTAACAGAACAACAAGCCAAAACACAAGCAAAGCTACAACAAAAGGGTGCAAAAAGAAGAAATGGAGGGTTATAGAGAGTCCAAGCCCAGATCTCAATCTTATTGTATTGCTTTGGGGGGACTTATAGAGGGCTGTGCATGCTCTTGAACACGACACAGTTGAAGCAGCCCTGTGAAGATAACTGGGCAAAGTTTCCTCCATGTGTGATATCAGAGACTGACACACAGTTACACACAAATGGCTATATGTATAAGTTCTATAAGTTCTTTAATCCAAGCAAGGCAACACCTGCTGTTGTAGCTGGGGGTATACTTGTCCTGTGTGCGCTATAAAAAAGCATTTGTGTTGATATTGATGAATACATTTTTGTAAAATCAGTGTCACTTGTTAATTTAAAGGTTACCTTTACCTTTCAGTAGTGTTGAAGTAAAGACTACATACCAATAGGTCCAAATACGTAAGAAATACGTTCCCTACATCTACGGTAATGTGAAAAAGTATGAAAACCCAACTTGGGTTTTGACTGTCGATATTGCTATTGCCTCAACTCTCCACCGTAGCTGGGCGTGTGTGTTTGTGTGTCCATTTGTGTGAGGGACAGTAAATGAGAGAGGGAAAGAGACTTGAAGAAGCATTCAATCTGTCAGTCAACCAGTTTCTCAAGCAGTTTTCTTTTTAGAAAGTGTGTGCCAATGTGTGTTTGGGGGTGGAAAGTGTAGGTGTGTGTGTGTATTTGTGGCAGTGTGTGTTTGTCTGTGTGTGTGTTGAGCCCCAGCAGATGGCAGCGTGAGCATGGCTATAACGAGATGAGATTTCCCCCGGAAGATGTGATGGACATAGAGGCCACAATAACAACAGTCTAGGTTATAGCTCCTTGTCCCTGACCAATCAAACTGGCCCTAAACGGGACTGACTGGAGCCCCTACAGCCCTGAAGGCTAACATGCCCCTTGTGTCTTATATTGCCCCCCCCCACCCTTTAGGAGTGTGTTACCAGAGGTGATGTGCACGCTTGCCTTTATCCTTCAATGGTGTCTGTGATCGACCTTGGCCGGACCGAACAACTGATCATTCAAACAAGCGTAGATGTTGCGGGGGTCTACAAAGCGTCCCATACGGACGAATCATTCCTGCAGAAATTCAACGTGGAAAAGGGCACGGGCGCGGGAGACATAGAACATTAGACGTGGACGAGGCACACGCAGGGGCGAAAAGGAAAGCACACGTGTAAAGAGTGCTGACGCACAAACAGTTCTATCTAGTCACCACCTCAAACATTAGCATTCCAGCTGCGTTGATACGGTGCTCTGAGCAGACGCTACATGCAGCTCCTGCCTGCTGGGAATCACTAGGCATCACACGGCTTCATCATGTTCTGTATGTGGAATCCCAGGGCACACGGGGCCACACACCAGGAGTTGAATATAAATGTTTCCGGGGGGGGCCCTGAGAGGGCGATGGAAATAGTGTCGTGACACTTTGAGCGCAAAAGGATTTGGGGGTGTCGACCGGCCAAAATCCGTAATTCCCTTTTAGGATAAGGCGGGGATATATTATTCTCGGACAAGCTGAGGAAGTTGGTCCACTAAACAAGGTTGCTTTGGCTTTGATTCCCTGCATGTTTGTGTCAGGTGACATAAGTGGGGAGCTATGGAAACACAACTGGTGACAGTGTTGTGCTGCTGGCTGTCTGCTTATCTGTTTGTACTCACCAGAGTACAGTAAAGGACCAATTAGCACAGCTCTAACTTTGACAAATTTTAGTGGGCATAATCACCTCAGCACTCAACATGGGAGATGGTTTCAAATTGCCAATAGCATTGTCCTGCAGTCAGTGACTTCTTATTGCGTCCGGACAGGCCTTCACCATAATTATCTGGGAAGGAAGCACAAAAACAAATGTCGTTCTGAGAGAGAAAGAGAGAGAGATGGATGCACAATAATTAAGTCACTTGCCTTCTAACTCCGTAAAGCCCTTGCAATTTACTTTCTGCAACTGTCACCCACACACGTTCAGACGCACAGATTGACTCATGACATGAGCACTCATGTTGATGAGCAAATATACCCTCCAATGGCAGCTGCTTGGATTACAATTGTACTTTCAATCAACATATTATAGTTTGTTTAGCAGTTTGCTACATTAGGCATTGTATGTATTGTATGTATATATGTGTGTGTGTGTGTGAATGTGTGTGCGTGCGTGTGTGTGTTCTCATGTGCGTGCATGTGCGTAAATGAGAGGTTGTGAGCCTTTCTTATACTAGAAATTGCTTGGCTTCAAGGGCCTCTAGAGCTTGTTGTATTCCCTACGGCTCAGAAAACCATTAGTTTCTCATCCTCACTAACAACACACCACCACACTGTTCCATCTAACAACCATCCCAGCACCTTGAAGAACACATTGGAAAATAACCAAGACATCACTTACAAAGGCAACAGAATTGCCACAACGTGTTATTTTGATCCATAATTGATATGGACAGAGCCTTGTTATGTGTTAAGTTAGGTTACAATTGGATTTCAATGACTGATCTGAATTAGTGAGCTCCTGCAGTATTTTATTCAGTCTGTCAGTCAAAGACTGATAATGTGGCCTTTACCCAGCTCTCAATAAAGGGTACACGGCAATAGTGACATGTCCCCTTTTGTTGTTAGGCCTTCTACTTCTATGACCGCCAGCTTTATTTTCCTAGTCTGGTGTCTTCAACACTATGGGCAGAGAGGGATTGTGCACTGTAAACCACAAAGAACCATAACCGCCCTTGAGCCAATGTGGGGGCGCCCCTAGTGGCCTGGAGGATCAACTGAAAAGGGCGCACACATTTGCTTTTCTGTTTTCTGTTTCAAACTTTAAAACCATTTGTAAGTTTTATCCTAAATCTATGTGGAAATAAATATGGAAATATAGGCAGGTTTTAGTATCTTTGTGAAGAATTCTGGTTCCCACTTGGATAGTAAAACCACATGCACACAAACACACAGAGAGTGTTTAGGAGTAGTGAACTACATTTTGAAGTTGGTGGCAAGGTATTACAACTAAAGGTTGTATGTGTTTTTATTAGAAAGTCCTTCATTTGTCAAAGTTTCCTCTTTCTCAAAACATTATTTTTGTGTTTCTACATTTTGTTCTTGTAATTTCAAGGATATGCCATTTCAGATGTGTATATGATAATTATCTCAAAGTATTTTGGATGTCCTCTACTGCATTTTTAAAGTTAAGAGGACGGTTTGGAATTTTGCCAAAGACATTTTATCTTCTCCCCCAGAGTCAGGTCTCATTTTTATGGATCTGTGTCCGCTGCCTGCAATAAATGAAGTTAGGTCATTTTATAAAACAATTCAAACTAGTTTGACTCTAAAACTCACAATTGTGCAAACGCCAGATAGGAACTTTCTTCATATTGCATGGAAATATATTAGTTAGAACGAGTTTTCTACAAGTTATTTTGTCTCTTGCAACATAATGGACCTTATTGCTTGCCGATTGATAGCTACACACTGTTAAGAGATGTACTTGGCAGAGACGAACAACTTTTAGTGCCATTTACTACCACAGTAATTTGTATCAAATATGTTTATTAGGGAAGCTTAATAATGTTGTCAGAGACAAACACAATCCTAAAACTAATCTTAATTTATCCGATTTTTCCTGACCATAAACCTTCAGGCCAAAATATATATTTTCTAGTGGGAGTTGCAAAAAATATTGATGAGTTGTCAGCATTTTGCCATCTTTGTAAGAATGTCTAGTTCCCACACAAACCAAAATGACACACACACACACACAAATGAAGTAAGGTCCGTCCACTGAGACTTTAACCTACTCATCATAGTCAAGCTCTGTGGACACTTCCTTTCTTAACAGAGCTGTTTTTCTTCACACGACTACTCTCTTCTTTCCCTTTTCGCACTTTCCCCGTGGTGGCAGGCTGATAAAGAACTCCCTGAGCTGTGGTCAAAAGAGGAAAATGCTTTAGATAAGTACTGAAAAGAAGTGGTACTTTAGTAAAGAGTAAATTAATGTTCTGCTTTTTTTTTGATAGTTCGGAATGGGAGAGGGTGTATGTCACAGACGCAGCACGATACATTTCATGCAGGGAATTATTATGTAAACCCCCCCTAAAAAGTGCTGTTTCAAAGACCTCAGATGCTAATATCTCTGTTGGAATGGATCTGAACAGCACAGAGCAGAGGACCCGCTGCCTGTCTTCCGTGTGACAGAGAGAGGGAGGTTGGCAGGTTTGATGAAAGCGTGAGGAGGGGAAGCTGTCCCAGGGCAGCGCGAAGACCGGGATCGACTGAATGCTGCGGGGTTGAGTGGGCGGAGGGAGTCATGGGGCGGAGGGATTCAGTGGGCGGAGGGAGTCAATCTGGATGCTTCGGCTGGAAAGTCTGTGGTCGGCGTGGCAACATAAAAGGGTCGGGAGTATTTCCTAGCCACGTGGCCTGAGTTGCACTACAACAAGCCAAAGGGGGTTTTCCGTCGCACCAAGTTCGCGGTCAGCTAAAAAAGACGCAGACTCCACATTAGGCCTTTGTTTGATCTTCAAGGTTTTGGCTGCGTTTAATGTCGCCTGCTGTAGCAGGGATCTATGGTTTGCAGGGTGGTGTCAGGATTCCCTTTTATTTCCTTAATTCCACACAGGGTTTCTGCTACATTTATATGTGCCCCCAAAACCTGCTTTTTCATCCTGCCTGTTGTTGTGTGGGAGTCTTGTCTAGCTCCGGTCCTCGCGGTGTGTGATCTTCATTGTGGCAGCGCAGGTGTCTTATGGGTTGGTATGCAGTGCTTATCCTTGGGGTTTGCCCACGGTTCCTTAGGAAGCCCGAAGGACATTAGTGTGTTATTAATAATGCAGTGTGGCGCGCTGAAATGGGTCCCCAGGCACTCCAGTGCCGGGCCCCACAGCGTTCTGATGAACACATGCACTCCCATCAGCCCAGTGAGCCTCAGAACCATGATAGACACCAGGAGGACAGCCTAGATATGTGTGCCTACCGAGCATTGTGGGAAAGTTTGAGTAAGAATTGAAATCTTGTTGAAGGAGCGGCCATTATTGTAGACAAAGTTACACTTCAAGGCCATGACCACAGTGTCATGACGTAGCCGATGTTAGCCTAAGGTAATCTGTATTTGAGTATGTGGGAGTTGTACGTGTGCCAAAGGCAGATCTGCCCTGAGGGCAGATAATAATGTAATTAGTAAGTTGACTTACGCACCACTCTGAGGTCACTTAATTTAAGTTTGAAGTTAGGATTAAGTTAGGGTAAGGGTTAAGGCTAGTGGAAAGCCCTTACCTTTGTAAAATATCTATTTAGAGCATTGAGCCCATTTCAAATGCTAGCTCTTCTCTCCAGTGAATCAACCAATTCCATTCACAGGTATCAAGACCACAGTGGGCCA
This sequence comes from Novumbra hubbsi, assembly GCA_016801125.1. NCBI lineage: Eukaryota > Metazoa > Chordata > Actinopteri > Esociformes > Umbridae > Novumbra > Novumbra hubbsi. Next base: position 29,435 of record JACXGK010000376.1, read on the forward strand.
GAGATCAAACAAAATTTTCATTCGGCACATGTACTCCTGCACACTATGTCATCAAGCAATTGTTTGTATTATCTGCAAAAAGACTGATAGTGGTGGATAAAACACTATTGGAAAATAAACCAAAATCATCCAGGAAAATACATCACTAACTGGGTGGACATTTCAGTTCTATCATGTTGCCTTGTCATCAACACTGTGTCAACGTGACGTCCTACCTTGTACACCATAAACCAACTGTTTTTTAACATACACGATGTAGAATAAAAGCGCAATGGGGATTCCTTAGAACGCAGACATTGGGGTGCAACGTGACCCCGGGCTTTCATCCATTTCAAAGGAAGCTCCCCTGGATGGCGGATGACAATGCTTGACACCGGTGGCTGTTGTGTAGCAGAGAAAATTATGTCTCCGCATCCCAGTATCGCTGTCTTGTCCCTGCTAGGCGTTTGAACACCAGGCAGGACATGAAACCAGTGCCCAAGGGATGGGCTCCCCACGCTGCCAGTGGGGTGGGGGGCCTGGGGGGGTGGCTGGAGGTGTCCCTAACATACGCCTAACGTGGGGGGTTTCCACCAAACTGCGTGCGTTAAAAAAGAAAGCGGGCTCAAAGACAAACTTACTTACTTTGCGTATCTTCTCACAAGTCACACAGACATTTAAAAACCAGTCTGTTTCCAAAGCCTTTTCTGCTCCACGAGTGGTTCAGTTACAAAAACTGTAGCTTTAAATGTGTCCTGTCTGGTTGAGGTATGTGCAGCGGTGCCCATAGGCTGTGCAGGGAGGCCATCTTTCTGGATGAGATTATTATGGATAAGACCGTGATTGGTTTTATTTGTCTGCCGTCAACCAAGCATCAATCATCACGGCCCACCCGAAATATGACCTTTGATATTTATTGGAATGGAGCATTAAGCTCATCAAGTTAAGAGTTTGACCATGCTGTTATGTTCATCACAACCTATTTAATCTGTAGTTTATTTAATATCATTCATGAATTGCAGAGGGAGAACTACAAAAATACAATTCACTGACACTGTGTTTTTTCTTTATTTTGACTTGGTTTCTCTATTCATATATTCACATAAACGTTTCTCCACTCCAATACCAGGGATTATATCTCAAATTGTTTGTTGACATTAAAAGAACATTTTACCAATATGTTCTACACACATTGGTTGTCTTTTTTTTTTAGTTGTCATTTGCAACGCTACCACTGGCTTTGACATGAAGACCGTTTATTGAAATGTGCCCAATCTGGACCAGGTTCATGCACTCCATCCACCATTTTACCAATATAGTGCGGGTGGGTTATTTTACTTGATGGGATTATTTTGGATAACACCAAGATTATTTTTGTCAACTGTCAATCATCATGTTACCAGAATAAGGCTTTGATATTTATTGGAATAGCGCATTAAGAGCAACTTTTACTTCCACCGCCCTGTGTTCATCATACTTATTTGATCTTTATCCTAATGAATACTTTTCTAAAATGTAGTGGGAAGATCAAACACGTAATTGCTTGACTCCAATTTGACTTCCTGATTATGGTAATTCTATTCATTTCTTTCAAATGAAGTTGTTTCCACTGCAACATATTTCACAGTTGCAAAAATATCCAAGAAAACAGTCGACATTAAAACAGTTAACGACAACCAGCACTTGACTTGGGATAAAATAAGTGCAGGAACTGCCAAATTGCACTTTAGCGTATGTTCATTAAAATGTAGGTGTTAATAAGGCTTGTTCCAAAAAGGCTTTCTGTTTGCCTTAAATTACAAGTACCAGAATGTTGTTCCAGACTGTTTTTGACCCAAGCACTGACAGCAACATATACATATATCCTGTAGCCATTGGTTGTATATTTTTTCTAAGTCAGGGACAGTAATTCTTATGCATGAAATGGTCTGAGGGAAACATTCTAGACTTGTTCTAGACTTGTAGAACATAGCACTTGTCTCCCTGTCACCTAAATCCATTGGAGTACAGTGGAGACTAAATTAATCATTGCGAGGCAAACTTGCTTTCGGCAAGGCCTTGGACTCCCAACTTAATTTTTTAACCGGTGCACTTCTCCGTTGCAGTGTTTTTTTCCCTCCCCCCTTGCCTGTCCCTTTCAGTTGCAGATGACATTTTGTCGTTTTTTTCCCCCCAGTCGCTTTGTTAGCATTCAGGTCAGTAAATGTATCACTCCCAGCAGGTCACATAGAGGCACAGAGAAGAAGGAACTGACGGCCATCTACTGATGCGGCTCACCACACACACACACACACACATGCGCACACAAAACCAAGCAAACCCAGAGCAAAGACTGGCTCAGAACTCGGCACTCTCCAAGGCCAGGTTCTGTTGATGTATAAGGGTGCAGAGAGCCCAGGGAGATTAACAGTAGATTGTGATCATAAAGACATATGTGAAAACTCCATCAACAGTCTCCCATTTTCCAACCTTTGTACAGGTGGAACGCATCATAGCTGACAGTACTGTACTGTCCAATGGCTTTCAAGCATTCTTAGTGGTTGCTGACAATTCTCACAATCAATGAAACCACCATATTATTGTCTGTCAGATAACGCCACTATGGGTGGTTGGCATCCGGGTTCAGAAGTCCCACACTTTGCCCTGCGCAGGGGTCCGTTTTAAGTCTACGGACAGTTAGTTTGTTGTTAAACGTCGCCATTGTCGCTGGGGGAGTTTAGCACCTTCAAACACATTGTGTAATCAAAGCAAAGCCCACTGTGTAAATCAAAGCACACTGCATAATCAAAGCAAAACACACTGTGTAAATCAAAGGAAAGCACACTGTGTAATCAAAGCAAAACACACTGCGTAATCGAAGCAAATCACACTGTGTAAATCAAAGCAAAACCCACTGTGTAATCAAAACACTGTGTAAATCAAAGCAAAGCACACTGTGTAATCAAAGCAAAACACACTGCGTAATCAAAGCAAAACACACTGTGTAAATCAAAGCAAAACACATTGTGTAAATCAAAGCAAAACACACTATGTAAATCAAAGCAAAACACATTGTGTAAATCAAAGCAAAAAACACTTGGCAAATCAAAGCAAAACACGCTGTGTGAATCAAAGCAACGCACACTGTGTAAATCAAAGCAAAACACACTGTGTATTCAAAGCAAAACAAAAAGTGGCTTTCGACCCAAGCTTCTGGCTCTGTTATTATTCGTGCGCTGACTCTGGCAGCTGGATTAGAGAGGATATGTCGTGAATGTTCTCGTTCGCCCTCCATCGTTTTACATTCAGCTAAAACTGACAGAATCCTCAGAATCCCAATATAATTGGTTTCAATAATGATGCTCACTATATTCATAATGAGCAAAAAAAGATTCCCAGCTGTATCAAAAGTGCTGTTTAGTTATTATTGTCTTTTCACTAATAACACTCCTTCATTTGTCTCAGCAAGCAAGCGCAAGCTTTGAAGAGGGATCATTTGTGATGAAAGGGTGAATCTAAATGTATTTAATATTCTCTCACAACCGGTCTGTGTTAGAGATGAATGCTCTTCATACTGCCTCTCCAGTGTCTGGGTCCCGGGACGCCTGGTAAATACTAAGCATGAACTCCTGTTGTAGAAGTGTTGGCGTTGATTAGCAAAATTAAGCTCCTTAAAATGCCTTCCTTTTCTAAAGAGAGAGCAACAAAGAGAGCCTAGCGAAAGCAAAAATGTAAATCTATTACACTGCTCAAAACAATTAAGGGAACACTTAAATCACACATCGGGTCTCAATGAACTAGATTTTTGAAAGATCAAAGTCCACTGTAATTAGTTGAGAACAAGCAGTCAATGGAACGTAACATTGGTCAATGGAAACCAAAAACAACTGATTGAGGGCCGGACTCAAACTCACAGCGAAGCATGTGCCTCCCCGGACCATATCTGACCCACCACCAAACTGGCCATGCTGGATGATGTCAACAGGTCAACACGGAGTTTCCAGACTCTTTCACGTCCGTCCCATGTGCTCGTTGTGAACCTGCTCTCCACTGAGGATGGGGCGCCAATGGTGGACCTGCCAATTCTGGCGTTCTCTGGCTAATGGACATTGAGAAGCCCAGTGCTGGGCTGTGAGCACAGGTCTTTCTAAAGGATGTCAGGCTGTCTTGCCAGCCTGTTTTGCCAGAAACGTGCACACCAGTAGCCCAGTAGGGCTCCTCTTGTTCCTCCTCACACAAAGTAGCAGATACCCGCCCTGAGGCCGGGTTGATGCCCTTGTACGGGCCTGTCCAGCTGTCCTTGTGTAACGCAGGATAAGAGAGCGATTGTCTGTGGCCATCCTCAGCAGCTGTATGGCCGGTGCCTCTCTAGCGCACCTGTTGTCACTTTCATTTAGCACCAAAACAGGGGTCACAATCGCTTACGCTTCCTAACTGTACATATTGATATCCCTGAAGTTTAATTGACTTGGTGTCATACTGTGATGATTACGTGTAACCCTTAATTTTTGGGAGCTGTGTGTTTCTCTTTTTTTAATGTGATAGTATCTCATATACATAGTGTATGTGAATTTTAAACGACCAAACGCTTAGAATATTTTGGCCATCACACTGCAAGGTCTGTCCCCACCACTCATTCATAACCTTCCTGCCAGGCTGGGAAACGCACCCCATTCACCCAATCCCTTGAACGCACCCCTCACAACAGATGCAAATCACCTGAATACTAATCAGCTAACACCACTCACCTATGCTCTCCCTCGTCTCCTGTCAGCCTCGGTTCCAGCCTGATCCTTCACACCCTGTCCATGTGAGTGTTTTCCCTTGTCTTAGATAAGTGGGAAAGTCTCTCTTGGTATCCTGACCCGTACCTGCCTGTCTGACCACCTCTCTGGATTATCTCGTCTGTACTTCAGCCTCTTGTCCATCTTGATACCCAGTCGCTGACCTTCTGCCTGCCCTTTGTCTTAGGGCCAGCCTCTCCCTTGGTATAACACTGTAAGCTTCCGAATCAACCTCTTGAGTTCTCTGCTTGGATCCAGCCATCCTTCTCTTCATGCACACGCAGGGCTTTTTTTCTTACGAGACCAGAAACTAGCTGGTATGGTGTGCATTCGTGTCTGTCTTGAAGTACAGGGATGTCATTTAAACGCAGGTGTCGAATATTGCCCTAAAGGCAGTTGATTCTGTGTTTCGTAAGGGTCTAAGGCAGTGGTATTCGAATCTGGACCTCGAAGCCTGTTCCACTCAATCTTTTCATTGAAGCTCCCTAATTAAAGTCTTATTTAGACCTGGAATACCAGGTGGGTGTAACTTATGAGCTTGCCTCAGAGTGTAGGATTTGAATACCCATGGTTTAAGGTTTATTACCAACCAAGAGTGCTTCAAACATCCCTGTGAACGCTATAGTGCTATTTGCTGGTCTCAGCTGTACGTGGGCCTTACTCTTGGCAGACATTAATCTACAAGGTCCTATTGGGAAAGTTGTCACTTTATCTATGTTCTTCTTTAATAAGGTAAGAAAATACAAACCGGTTTCTGTTTGTCTCCTATTTAGGTTTAATGGTCCAATGGGATGACTTGTGTAAAAAGAGTGAACTTTTTTTTTTTAAATGAGAGGCTTGCGTAACATTATATAAAATCTGTCTCCATGAAGTTGAACAAAGGAACAACGGTAACCCGAGCATTATGAATCATTACACTTACTAAAAGGAACTGGTCTGAGAACTTGACCCATAGGCGAGAGGATTTACTTCCCATTGTGATTACATTAGAATAGTCTCAACCAGACGGTATGAACATTAATAAGGCGTTGTTCAGGTAGGCATTATAAGTGAGGGGGAGAGAGGGTACCATAGTTTTGTTATGTCACGAGAGAGATGATGATGCAGAGGTCAGCGTGCCCGACAGAAATGTTCTCAAATTGAAACTTCAGTGCTCAGTTTATTTGCTTTTAGAAGACCTGCTCTTACTCCTGATGTAACAACCCTGCTGCTATCGCCCCTAACAAAGCCTGTTAGATACATGGCAGAGGCGCAGACATCTATTTCAAATCAAGGAACGCAGGAACCTATTCTATTGAACATGGTAACTGGGTTTCCGGATAAGACACCACGCATTCGTAGTGCACTCGTGCTTAGAATCACATGCTCAACGAAGACAAACCCAATGCTGAATAGTATTGTTGAAAAGTATAGTTCTTTCACTGCACACAAAGAGGTCTCATACATATCCCACAAAACCAAGTTTTCAATTTAATTTAGGACAGCTTTATTCATCCCCTCGGGGGAATGATAGATTGGATTGAAAATCTCAGTCATTTAGAGATGATCTAGATAACAAAGATACAATGCATCTCATCATCTGTAATGAGATGATGAGAGCTTGCGACGCTAATCAGAAAACGACATTATCTCCTCGCAGCTCTCCTTTCTTCAGCGACGACAACAATTCATTATGGGGTTTTGCACCGATAGACTACCAACACGGCTAAGTCATTGCCACAGTCTGATTTCTGTCTTCTCACAACTACGGTTGTCCCCAGGGTTTTCCTTTAGGCGTATTATTTACACACTGCTGTGTCAAGTGGAGATGGACGTGTGTGTGTGTGTGTTGAAGCTCAGTTGTTTGTTTCAGAGACAAGGCTCAGGGAAAGAACGTTAATACCTCTCCTTTACTGGCTCTGCGCTGATGTTTCCAGGGCAGGTGGTTTATTAAAGATAGCCTTGTGCATCAGTGTGTAAATGTATGCCGTTACTCCTCCGGCGAGGGAGTCGGGAGTGACGTGCTCCATGTGCAATTAAATGTCAGTCAATAGCTCGCCCTCTCCATCAGTCTGGATTAGCTACTAGGAAAAGGCAGAGTCGTAGATGTAGATGGATGTAGATGGAGGATTGAATCGAGTGCCGCAGGAGGGAAGTGCACGCGTGTCAGCGTGTG